>CM019074.1:1648541-1904988 GCA_009667805.1 Leptobrachium leishanense
CCCTTTGACGTTTCCCCCGCGCGCGCGCCCCTTGACGTTTCCCCCGCGCGCGCGCCCCTTGACGTTTCCCCGCGCGCGCGCGCCCCCCTTGACGTTTCCCCCGCGCGCGCGCGCGCCCCTTGACGTTTCCCCGCGCGCGCGCGCCCCCTTGACGTTTCCCCGCGCGCGCGGCGCGCCCCCCTTGACGTTTCCCCGCGCGCGCCCCCCTTGACGTTTCCCCGCGCAGCGCGCTGCTGGCGCCCCCCTTGACGTTTCCCCCGCGCGCGCGCCCCTTGACGTTTCCCCCGCGCGAGCGCCCCTTGACGTTTCCCCCGCGCGAGCGCCCCTTGACGTTTCCCCCGCGCGAGCGCCCCTTGACGTTTCCCCCGCGCGAGCGCCCCTTGACGTTTCCCCCGCGCGAGCGCCCCTTGACGTTTCCCCCGCGCGAGCGCCCCTTGACGTTTCCCCCGCCGCGCACGCCCCCTTGACGTCCCCCCGCGCCCCCCCTTGACGTTCCCCCGCGCGTGCGGGCCCCCTTGACTTTTCCCCCCCCGCGCGCGCGGGCCCCCTTGACTTTTCCCCCCGCGCGCGTGCGTCCCCCTTGACGTTTTCCCCACGCGCGCGCGCGCGCCCCCTTGACGTTTCCCCCCCGCGCGCGCGCCCCTTGACGTTTCCCCCCGCGCGCGCGCCCCTTGACGTTTCCCCCCGCGCGCGCGCGCGCCCCCCTTGACGTTTCCCCCCCGCGCGCGCGCCGCCCCTTGACGTTTCCCCCCGCGCGCGCGCCCCTTGACGTTTCCCCGCGCGCGCGCCCCCCTTGACGTTTCCCCCGCGCGGTCGCGCCCTTTGACGTCTCGCTGTGTTCAGGTTGCAGCCCAATGTGGACACCAGACAGAAGCAGCTTTCAGCCTGGAGCTCCCTGGTGCTGTCATACAGCCGACACAACAAGCTGTACACCCTGAGTGTGATGGAGATCCAGGAGAGCCCTTTATTCAACAACAAGAAAATACAGCGTATCCTTCCGCCTCGGGGAATTCTCTGAATGTGAGGGGTCTATTCACTAAACAGCGCCTTTTATAAACCATGATCTGGCATTCTGTGTGTGACGAGTTCTGGAGATTTAACACGTTTTTTTCCTCTTTATTGGCTCCGATAATAACAAACTCTTCATAGAATCGGTTCAGCGCTCACCCCCCTCTCTCCCACCCCCCTCTCACCCCCCTTCCCATACCCCCTCTCACCCCCCTTCCCATACCCTCTTACATAGTTTACATAGGCTGAAAAAAGACATGCGTCCATCGGGTTCAGCCTCTCCCACATAACCTACTGCTGTTGATCCAAAAGAAGCAATAACCCAGTCTGAAATGCTCACTAATATGCAACATACTGGGAAAAATTCCTTCTTGACCCCAGATGGCGTCAGATTTCTCCTTGGATCAAGAAGCTTTTACCCACATATTAAATATTATAACCCTTAATATTCTGTGTCTGCAGGAAGTCATCCAGTCATTTTTTAAAAGTCTGTACAGTCTCTGACCCAACCACCTCAACAGGCAGAGAATTCCACAGCTTTATTGTTCTCACCGTAAAATAACCCTTCCTATGCTTTAGGCTGGATTTTCTTTCTTCCAGTCTAAATGGATGACCCCTTGTCCTATGTATAGTCCTGTTAATGAATAGGTTATCAGACAATGGTTGATAATGGCCCCGTATATATTTATATAAAGTTATCAGATCCCCTCTAAGGCGCCGTTTCTCTAAACTAAACAGGTTTAAGCTTGTTAGTCTTTCCTCATAACTTAACCCTTCTGTGGCAGATTAGACCTGTATTTCTATGTGTCTATCTGCCGGTTCATACAGATCTCCTCTCCTCCATATAGAGTTATATTCATATTTGTGTCTGGCCATTTGGTAAGTGTATCCCTGTGTCCACAGCTGAAATGTAATCAAAATGTTTAGCTTTCTCCCTTGGGGGGAGCATATAACACGTAGCTGTAAAAAGGGAATTTCTTTGTACACTAACATAGAAAGTCACACCTTGGCAACCAGGTCGGCACCAAGAGATGGGGACACCATCTTCAAAGACAGGAAGCACATCCTTGATCTCTAAGGGGGGTCTGGAGGGAAGAGGGACGCCTTTAGGCAATTAAAGATTAATTGACAAGCTTACTGAGCACGAGCGAGAATTGCACTCTGGGAAATGGAGTCCAGGACACTGGGCCATTGGTGGGTGGGGGCTGGAAAGATCAGGAAGTGTATAAATTCGAACACTGGCCATGTGCTTGTGGCTGATCACTTGGGGTACCTTCTAAAGAGGACTGATCGGTCCATGTTCCTATCTCTAGACTCCAGGAGGCCATGGCTGCTAGCTTAACGAATAGCTCTTTGTAAGTAACGCTCTATGGTTCACCCTTTTTCTTTCGTTTGCTGTGTAGTGTGTAATTAATTGATTTATTCTAGTTATAATTTTTCATGTAACAAAGCACTGTGATTTTTCTAAGTTTTGACTCTGGCTGATGAAATCCATGCTAACTAAGAGATTGGGAGTATTGCTATTTGCTTTAAGCTCGGTTATATATAAGAAATTGCGTGTTGCGGTCGTCAGGAAACAGCAGGGAATTGTGGGATCCGTAGTCACTTTCCGAGTCTAGGATAGTGCGGCTGCTAAGCCCTGCGTCTCCTGTTGCGACGTGCGTAGTGTCCGTGAGGACTGGTGGCAACGTTACTAATAGAATAAGAAAGTGAGCTCTGGGATTGTGAGAGACGTAGTTAGTACGCGCTTCAGGAGAAGACTTGTACTGCGTTGCAATCCTGGGATCAGTATATCGCGCTCTACGTGCCTGTTGTGAGAGAAAGGGTGGCCGGGACGGGTAGATAAGTGCGCGTAATTATCTGGGTCTAGGATAGATAGTGCGCGGCTTAACCCGGCGTCTTTGCGCAGCAGCGCGCGTAGTGGGTCGTGACACCTTCCATTCCCCTTATTAATTTAGTCGCCCGTCTCTGCACTTTTTCTAGCGCTATAATATCTTTTTTTAAGACAGGTGCCCAAAATCACTCGGCATATTCAAGGTGCGGCCTGACCATTGATTTATACAGAGGCAAAATTATGTTTTCATCCCGAGAGTGAACTCCCCTTTTAATGCCGATACCTTGCTGGCCTTGGCGGCTGCTGTTTGACATTGCACATTGTTACTTAGTTTGAAGTCTATGATTATTCCCAAATCTTTCTCCTGCTTGGATTTCCCTAACTCCGTACCATTTAGGGTATAAATTACTTGTGTGTCTTCACTCCAAAGTGCATAACTTTGCATTTATCTACATTAAATTTCATCTATCTAAATCCCTCTGCAGCAAAGTAACATCCTGCTCACATTGTATCACCTGCACATACTGTAACATCCTGCTCACATTGTATCACCTGCACATACTGTAACATCCTGCTCACATTTTATCACCCTGCACATACTGTAACATCCTGCTCACATTGTATTACTTTTCCTAGTTTTGTGTCATCTGCAAACACTGATACATGACTTTCAATGCCTATCTCAAGGTCATTCATAAATAAATTTAATTAGTATTGGTCCTATAACAGACCCCTGAGGGACACCGCTTACCACTGGTGTCCATCTTGAAAATGTACCATTTATGACCACTCTCTGTACCCTGTTTTCTATCCAAGAACAAGTATTTTCATCTAGACCATTTTTTCTCAATTTAAATAGTAACCTTTTGTGTGGAACTGTGTCGACCCTCCCCCTGATCTATACTGACACTATCACACTGTGACCCCCTGATCTATACTGACACTATCACACTGTGACCCCCTGATCTATACTGACACTATCACACTGTGACCCCCTGATCTATACTGACACTATCACACTGTGACCCCCTGATCTATACTGACACTATCACACTGTGACCCCCTGATCTATACTGACACTATCACACTGCGACCCCCTGATCTATACTGACACTATCACACTGCGACCCCCTGATCTATACTGACACTATCACACTATCACAGGCACAAATTTTAAACCTTTCTTAAATATAGGGTCAGCTTTTCTCCAATCCTCTGCTACGATACCTGAAAGAAAATAATCTTGAAAGATAAAGAGGTTTACCTATTTCATCACATAGCTCCCTCAGTACTCGTGGGTGAATTCCATCTGGCAAAACCTTGTCCTGAGTCAACCAGTCACTTTGTATTAGTAAGTTTTTATTAATGAATTTCATGTCTCCTGTTATAGGTTTCTCTTTGATAAATACTGAAGAAAAATAATCATTTAAAATTTCTGCCTTATCTCCTATATCTTCTGCCTCTCACTCCCCTCTCACTCCCCTGTCACCCCCTTCCAATCCCCTCTCACCCCCTTCCAATCCCCTGTCACCCCCTTCCAATCCCCTCTCACCCCCTTCCAATCCCCTCTCACCCCCTTCCAATCCCCTCTCACCCCCTTCCAATCCCCTCTCACCCCTTCCAATCCCCTCTCACCCCCTTCCAATCCCCTCTCACTCCCCTCTCACCCCCTTCCAATCCCCTCTCACTCCCCTCTCACCCCCTTCCAATCCCCTCTCACCCCCTTCCAATCCCCTCTTACTCCCCTCTCACCCCCTTCCAATCCCCTCTCACCCCTCTCACTCCCCTCTCACCCCCTTCCAATCCCCTCTCACCCCCTTCCAATCCCCTCTCACCCCCTTCCCATCCCCTCTCACCCCGTTCCCATCCCCTCTCACCCCGTCCCATCCCCTCTCACCCCGTTCCCATCCCCTCTCACCCCGTTCCCATCTCCTCTCACCCCCCTCCCTCCCTCTCGTGGGGGGTCTTGCTGACCACCTTCACGCACTCAGGGGGTCCTGCTGACCTCCTTCACGCACTCGGGGGGGTCCTGCTGACGTCCTCCACGCACTCGAGGGGGGGGTCCTGCTGACCTCCTTCACGCACTCGGGGGGGTCCTGCTGACGTCCTCCACGCACTCGAGGGGGGGGTCCTGCTGACCTCCTTCGCGCACTCGGGGGGTCCTGCTGACCTCCTTCACGCACGTGGGGGGGGGTCCTGCTGACCTCCTTCACGCACGTGGGGGGGTGTCCTGCTGACCTCCTTCACGCATGTGGGGGGGTCCTGGTGTCAGAGCTGCTTGTTTTCCCGTTATGAATTCCCTTAACGCCAGCAGGAAAGCTGCCGCTGGAATCTGTTCAGGTGGTCTTGGAGGAACTCCGGAAAAAAGGTGACACTTTCCTCGTTACATATTGGCTTCATTTTCTAATGTTTAGATTCCCGCGCTGACCATCGCGTTAACCCCTTCGTGACAGAGGCTGTGCTCACCCGATGAACAAGAACACATGTCACAGCACCACTTGGTGGGGGGTCTGAACACGAACACACACACACACACATGTGTTGCGGCACGTCAGTCGTGTAGATGAACCCGGCCCTCCAGGCAGCGAGGAGAGGTGCGTATAATCCTCCTCTGCCGATGACCTTTGTGACAGTCACGCATCCACTGCACGTCACACAGCGCGAAGGGTTAATACTGTAATGCTTGTGCGGTGATCATATGTGATCCCCCAGAGTGTTTGTTCACAGGTTGTGTTTTGCCTTTTGTTTTCACTGATCAAATAATGTGTTAAAGCGCTTTGTGCTACAATCAGTATAAACGCACAATCTGGCTCCTTCACACACTCATTGCTGGGAGTTTTATTGATCTGCAGCTATTTTATACACCTGCACACCCCAAATTTAGGGGGTTACCCCTAATCTGCACCCCCAGAATGTATGGAGGATCCCCCTAAAGGCACCTGCACCCCCAGAATGTATTGAGGATCCCCCTAAAGGCACCTGCACCCCCAGAATGTATGGAGGATCCCCCTAAAGGCACCTGCACCCCCAGAATGTATGGAGGATCCCCCTAAAGGCACCTCACCCCCAGAATGTATGGAGGATCGCCCTAAAGGCACCTCACCCCCAGAATGTATGGAGGATCGCCCTAAAGGCACCCGCACCCCCAGAATGTATGCCCCCCCGTTACGGATCGGGGTACCCTCACGCTCGGTACCCTCCGTCTGGGCGCCACTTTCCACTGTGCACAGGAGATATTCGTACAACAGAGTAGACGCCACATAAACTGTGAGGAGTTCTTGCCGATTCAAAATCTATACAGAGACTGACTCTTTATTTCAATACACACAGGTAAAACACAATGGAGACAACCCCCCCCCCCTTACAGAATACATTACAGATAACAGACTGCAGCCACTGGACAATAGAAAAGACATTCAACACAATGGAGTGTTTACACATGTGTCTTATCTAAACAGTGTGCTGAGACTAGAGGGAAACAGAGGAGTCTTCTTACAGTAGTAATTATACAATATGCAGAGGGGGGGGGGTGGAAACAGACGATGTTAGATTGCAAGCTCTTGAGCGGGGTCCTCTCCTACTGTTTTGTGAGTGCAAAATATAACAACTCATAACTGTAACATACAGATACACACTTTGACACCGCACACAACACTCTTCACTAAACACAGAGACAATAAACTGTAAATAACTGCAAATAAACATTGGGGCGGCTATTTCATCACATCCCCCTCTTCCCAATTTGCTGCTGTGTGTGCCGGACCAGATGACCAGTGCAGAAACACACAACCCCTGCAGCTTCATGTGTAAAAGTGCATCCGTTTTTTTTTTGTTTTTTTTAAACCCCTTCTTGTACTTTCTTTAAGGTAACCTGGAATGGCTGGATAAAACCAAAGCCAGGTTTCTAATCATGTGGAGGCGGCCGGACGAGTGGGGCAAAGTGATTTACCAATGGGTGAGACCCTGCAGACCATCACATGTAGCTGCAGTAAGCACGGTGCTGCACGCGTTAATAGAGACGGACACCTGTAGCTGCAGTAAGCACGGTGCTGCGCGCGATAATCGGGACGGACACGTGTAGCTGCAGTAAGCACGGTGCTGCGCGCGTTAATAGGGACGGACACATGTAGCTGCAGTAAGCACGGTGCTGCGCGCGATAATCGGGACGGACACGTGTAGCTGCAGTAAGCACGGTGCTGCGCGCGTTAATTGGGACGGATACATGTAGCTGCAGTAAGCACAGTGCTGCGCGCGTTAATAGGGACTCTGCAAGCTGATCGTTCAGACCCACTCTGTAAGCTGATCGTTCAGTGCTGAGGAGGAGGACGCTACAAAGTGGCGTAAAGTCACAGGGCGTCACAGATATAGGATTAATGCCGTGTAGGCAGAAAACAAAATCCTTTCAGCTTCTTTGATGTTTATCTGAGTTACTTTGCAAACTGGCAACAATGAAACCTTTTTAGAGATTTCTACAACAATTCTTATCCATTATATGGCGCCAACAGTTTCCGCAGCGCTTTACAATAACCAAAAGGAGCAACAGATAAGGATGGAGACAAGGTGTAGCCAACCCAGTGCCACCATGCATCTCGCGACATTATGTGCGCCGGCGTCTCGCGACATGTGCGCCGGCGTCTCGCGACATGTGCGCCGGCGTCTCGCGACATGATGTTCGCCGGCGTCTCGCGACATTATGTTCGCCGGCGTCTCGCGACATTATGCTCGTTGGCGTCTCGCGACATTATGCTCGTTGGCGTCTCGCGACATTATGCTCGTTGGCGTCTCGCGACATTATGCTCGTTGGCGTCTCGCGACATTATGCTCGTTGGCGTCTCGCGACATTATGCTCGTTGGCGTCTCGCGACATTATGCTCGTTGGCGTCTCGCGACATTATGCTCGTTGGCGTCTCGCGACATTATGCTCGTTGGCGTCTCGCGACATTATGCTCGTTGGCGTCTCGCGACATTATGCTCGTTGGCGTCTCGCGACATTATGCTCGTTGGCGTCTTGCGACATTATGTGCGCCGGCGTCTCGCGACATTATGTGCGCCGGCGCAAATATGGAGGTGCCGCGATCTCCGCTAGGAGGGAGTCATTACCGAGTTACCACGATGTCACCGCTCAGGAAAGGACGCCGCCAGTCCCGAATACATACATGAAAGAGAAGGAGCAGGACTTCAAGTGGATAACGTAGGTGAAGAGAAGTTTATTCGGGGATAGCAAACCCCATGCTGTGAATGAAGTGACGTTTCGACCCGAAGGTCTTAAATCATACATAACACAAGCCTTCCTTATATACCTAATCTAATCGCTCATGATCACGTCTCCTTAAGCAATAAAGCTGAAAAAACATGTGCACGGTATACAATCAAAGGCAAAACTGGAGAATATAAAATCATGTGACCTTAAAAGAAAAGGAAGAAGCCGAGGGATGTATTCAATACTATAATCTGGATATGAAGATACAGATTCCACAAACGTGGAAATAAAGCAAAATCCAGGGAGGACGAAAAAGATTTATCACCCACGAATGTACAACGTCAATCAACGCCGTTAGTTATTAATAACTATCAAATTATCCTCTCATGGACACGGAATATCAGGTACTGTCTAAGGCTGGGTTCACACCTACGCGTTGCGCAGCGTCGCGCAATGCGTGTGTTCTTTTTACGCGCATTCGCGCATACAAACAAACGCACGCGCGTTGCGCGCGCGTTCGCGGCTATGATATGGCCGCGAACGCACGGCTATCTGCAGAAAAGAAGCTCCCGAACTTCTTTGTGCGTCGGACGTTTCTCAGCGCGTTCATGCGCGCTGAGAAACGGCCAGGTGTGACATGCACACATAGGTAATCATGGGATTCCACTGTTTGAGCGTTTTACAGTGCGTAGGAACGCGCTGTAAAACGCTTAGGTGTGAACCCAGCCTAAGGGTCTCTCCTTTTGTCCAACTGCTCCAATTGACTCTTTCTCCCCACGCCTAGACTTGGAAAAGTTCTTTTGAAATGTTAAAGATAGTAAGAATAGCTCTACTGAAGCAGTAGCTTGGGTTATCCCTTTTCAAGCAAAAGAACTTAAACTCTGGACGAAGAGTGACTTTTCACCACCGTCCACCCCTCCAATAGAGACGTTTATTCAATTTGTCAATAAAGATATCGATCAATTGTGAAGTCATTTCAGGGATGGCAAGCACCCCAATTTTTCACAAATCGAACGACAAACACTAAGAGGTCTACAAGAGAATAAAAATCTTAATGTAAAGCCCGCAGACAAGGGTGGGGCACTGGTTGTCATGAACCATATTGATTACTTGAGGGAGATTAAAATAGACAATTTAGTGATAAAGACACATAGAGTGTGAGTCAAAGTAGAAATAAACCTTTAAGGATAAAATAATGACATTTTAAAGCGTTCGCGGCGTCTGGGGGCGCTAAGGGAGGGGCAGTAAAGCTCGTCTGTCTCTGGTGATTTTATTTCTTCGTCTCATATTTTTACATTTAAAATCCATATTTATGCAATGTGTGTTTGTTTTTTTTACCCCCCCCCCCCCAGGTGTCAAAAAATGGAATGACCAACTCTGTTTTCACGCTGTATGAGCTGATCAGCGGCGACGACACGGCGGGTGAAGGTAACGCTGACATTAACCTGTCCCTGGGGGCTGTACTAGAGGTTTCATTCTGTCCGACCAGATATGATTCCTCCAGTAACACACAATATTTTGCTGTTAATGGTGTGCAGCGTGTCGCGCTGTGACTTTCCCGTCGCTGTGATACCAGCACTGTGTGCAGCGTGTCACGCTGTGACTTTCCCGTCGCTGTGATCCCAGCACTGTGTGCGGCGTGTCGCGCTGTGACTTTCCCGTCGCTGTGATCCCAGCACTGCGTGTCGCGCTGTGATCCCAGCACTGTGTGCAGCGTGTCGCGCTGTGACTTTCCCGTCGCTGTGATCCCAGCACTGTGTGCAGCGTGTCGCGCTGTGACTTTCCCCTCGCTGTGATCCCAGCACTGTGTGCGGCGTGTCGCGCTGTGACTTTCCCGTCGCTGTGATCCCAGCACTGTGTGCCGCGTGTCGCGCTGTGATCCCAGCACTGTGTGCAGCGTGTCGCGCTGTGACTTTCCCGTCGCTGTGATCCCAGCAGTGTGTGCAGCGTGTCGCGCTGTGACTTTCCCGTCGCTGTGATCCCAGCACTGTGTGTGCAGCGTGTTGCACTGTGACTTTCCTGTCGCTGTGATCTTGCTGTGCGGCGTTTAGAGTTAAATACCCCCCTCTCTTTCCATCATATTCACCGCGTTCTTTTGGTGTCCTGTTTGCTCCTGGCGCGCTGGGCGTCCTCCCTGTGCAGCTCCTGATTGACTGATTGTATTATCCCTTAATGGATTCACATAAAATAAATCAGAAATTGGCCAAAGCGCCGTTACTTCCATATCCGTCACAAACCCGTATAGTGACCTTTTATTCCCCCCCTGATAAAATGACCGGGGAGGGGGGGCGAGCGAGACCCCTAACAGACGCTCTTTTTCAGCATTGAATCGTATTATCCCCAAATAATTGCTGTGTCCTCCGTGTAGTGCCGTTGCTCATGTTGTTGTTGCGCGCCCGTAGTGACGTTGCTCATGTTGTCGTTGCGCGCCCGTAGTGCCGTTGCTCATGTTGTCATTGGGCGCCCGTAGTGACATTGCTCATGTTGTTGTTGCACGCCCGTAGTGCCGTTGCGCGCCCGTAGTGACGTTGCTCATGTTGTCGTTGCGCGCCTGTAGTGCCGTTGCTCATGTTGTCGTTGCGCGCCTGTAGTGCCGTTGCTCATGTTGTCATTGGGCGCCCGTAGTGACATTGCTCATGTTGTTGTTGCACGCCCGTAGTGCCGTTGCACGCCCGTAGTGACGCCGCTCATGTTGTCGTTGCGCGCCTGTAGTGCCGTTGCTCATGTTGTCGTTGCGCGTGTGCCTAGTGACGCCGCTCATGTTGTCGTTGCGCGCCCGTAGTGACGTTGCTCATGTTGTCGTTGCGCGTCCGTAGTGACGTTGCTCATGTTGTCGTTGCGCGCCCGTAGTGATGTTGCTCATGTTGTCGTTGCGCGCCCGTAGTGATGTTGCTCATGTTGTCGTTGCGCGCCTGTAGTGACGTTGCTCATGTTGCCGTTGGGCGCCCGTAGTGCCGTTGCTCATGTTGTCGTTGCGCGCGTGCCTAGTGACGCCGCTCATGTTGTCGTTGCGCTCGTGCCTAGTGACGCCGCTCATGCATGTTGTTGCGTGCACGTAGTGACGCCGCTCCTGCTGTCGTTCCACGCAGAGTTCCACGGGCTGGAGGAGGCCATGCTGCTGCGATCGCTGGAGGCGCTGCAGACGGAGCACAAAGCAGAAATCATAACACTAAACGACAGCCGGGGAGTCAAGTTCTTTTGACCTGGGGGGAGTTTCCCTCACCCAGCCGCAGACCCGTGTGGAGGATGTCGGTTCGGGGGCATGAAGCGAATGTCTTCGTTTGTGAAGGAATGTCTGAAGATCTCTGGGATCAGTGCGTTGGAATGTGTCGCCCCTTTTTGTATTTATGCATTATGTGAGCGCGGGCGAGTGGAGTCACTTTCTGCAGAATAAAGACGCAAGGTGATTTAAACACACCGCTACCCTGTCTGCAGTGACATCACACACACACACACACACACACACACAATGTAACGTATGACCAAGCGACGGCACTGATCCTGGAAGTGCAGGTACCGGCTGGGTGGAGTAGAGGTAACATCACGACTCTATAACCATTGAGACACAGGTTCGATCCCAGCAAGAGCACCTCTCCAGACTCACCCCCCCCCCCCCCCAGGACACACTGAAAACCAGAGAAATCTCAATGCATCCTTCCTGGGAAAATCCTTTCTCCAAAAAAATAAAAATAAATAAAGCCTCAGGCACAAGGCAGCCTGGACATTATTTTATAAAGCGCCAGCATAATCCGCAGCGTTGTACAATGGGCACGATGTCGACAGGGTTACAATACAATGAACAACATTTGACAAACCGGTACATGAGGAAATGAGGCCCTATTCCCGTAGGAACTCACAATCTAGACGGGTTGGGGGTGGAAACAGGCTGCGAGGCGGGAGGGACGGGCTGGTTGCTTCAACGAGTCGGGTGGTTGGTTTCACTGAATAGGAATGTCTTAAGGGAGCGTTTGAAGGAAGAGAAGTTAGGGGAAAGTCTGACAGTACGAGGGAGTGTGTTCCAGAGAATGGGGGCTGCGCGTGAGAAATCCTGCAGTCTATCATGGGAAGAGGTGATGCGGGGAGAAGCTAGGCGCAGGTCACTGTTTGACCTTAGGGAGCGGCTGGGGTGTATTTGGTGATTAGTGAGGACAGGTAGTGAGGAGCAGCGGGTGAGGTAGATGGGGAGCCGGTGAAGGGACTCGCAGAGACAGAGCGGCAAGTGAGGTGGATGGGGAGCCGGTGAAGGGACTCGCAGAGAGGAGCGGTGGGTGAGGTAGTTGGGGAGCCAGGGAAGGGACTCGCAGAGACAGAGCGGCAGGTGAGGTGGATGGGGAGCCGGTGAAGGGACTCGCAGAGACAGAGCGGCAAGTGAGGTGGATGGGGAGCCGGTGAAGGGACTCGCAGAGAGGAGCGGTGGGTGAGGTAGTTGGGGAGCCAGGGAAAGGACTCGCAGAGAGGAGCAGCAGAGACAGAGCAGCAGGTGAGGTGGATGGGGAGCCGGTGAAGGGACTCGCAGAGGGGAGCGGCAGAGACAGTGGTGGATGGGGAGCCAGTGAAAGTACTCGCAGAGGGGAGCGGTGGGTGATGTGGATGAGGAGCCAGTGAAGGGACTCGCAGAGGGGAGCGGTGGGTGAGGTGGATGAGGAGCCAGTGAAGGGACTCGCAGAGACAGAGCGGCGGGTGAGCCTGGCAGAGGCATTCAGAATGGATTGCAGGCGGGACAGAGGGAGGCCAGCTAGAGGATTATTACAATGGTCGAGTCAGGAGATTACCAGGGCGTGTATGAGTTGTTTTGTGGCGACAGCGGTAAGAAATGGCCGAATTCTGGAAATATTGGGTAGTTGGTTTCGGCAGGAGGAGGAAAGAGACTTGATGTGGGGGATGAAGGAAAGAACAGAGTCAAGTGTAACTCCAAGACAGCGAACTTGGTTTGATGGGGAGATGGTGATACCCTCCACCGTGATAGAGAAGTCAGGAGGTGGGGAGGCATTGGAGGGAGGAATAAGTAGGAGTTCAGTCTTTGACATGTTGATCTTTAGGTGGTGATGAGAGGCCACCCAGGAAGAAATGCCGGATAAACCGTCACGGACTTTAGAAAGGACAGAAGGAGAGAGATCAGGGGCCTTGAGGTACACAAACTGTTAAAGGCACCGGAGAGGAGGAGTTACCAGCAAATAACACCAAGAAGGACCTGCTGGATAGATAAGAGTCAATTCAAGTGAGTGCAATGTCACAGAGACCAAGAGAGCTGAGAGTTTGTAGAAGGAGGGAGTGGTTGACAGTGTCAAAAGCAGCCGAGAGGTCAAGCAGGATGAGATAGAGGGCCCCTGTACCTGTAAGGGGGGGGGGGGGCATGATGGCTGGGCCGGCCAGTCAGGATGGTCATAGAAGGAGTGATTGGATTGTGAGGGAAACAGTGGGGGGTAAGTAAGTGGTATATAAAGCCCTGTAGGGAAGGGTCTTACCTTTTCTGCTCAGGTACAGCACGGGGGAGAGAAATTCCAGAATTCCTGCTGGCGAATTTTCCTTGGGCAAACTTCTTACCCTGAAAAGACATTTGACTGTGAGTGCTGGGAGTTATCAGAGGACGGGATTGGAAATTGAAGGCCAGCATGTCGGGGAATTCTGATGAAGTGCAAGCTCTGCTGGAGCAGCTATGGGCCCACGCGGCGGCTCCGGGATCGACAATCATGAACCTTATTGATGCTGGACCGAGCAGGGAGCTGTCCCCGGTAAATACAGAGGGGAGAATACAGTGGAGGAGGGAGAGGCAATCGAGGCCTCCACGGAGTCTGAGTCCTGGCCCCCTGAGAGATCGTGGGCACAGCTTGGCAGAAGGGATTCGCCCAGAGGACGACTGCGAGGAGGCTCTCAATTTGCGACCAGCAATGCCATCGGCGGCACAGAACACGACGTTTGGGCCCCATGAGACTGCGGGAGCCGGGAGGAGGCCGTCGGCGATGGACGCAGGTCAGGTGGAGCAAGATGGCCGCGGAGGAAGAATTCTCGACACGTGGTGCGGAGGACCAAGAGGGCCGACGGGGAGGAGAGATGGAGCTGCACGCTGGTGAGGAACAGGATGTCCGGTCGATGAGCCCAATGGGGAAGACCTCACTTCTGGCTGCTGCACGTGGCTCCGCCCCCCGGCGCCGAGCATCGACGTCACGCCAGCCGCGACGGCCACGCCCCCAAGATGGCGGCGCCCGTGCCGGCTGCAAAAAAATCATAAAACCATTGCCCCTCGAGGCTGCGGAGGCTTATGGCGGCGGAGCGTTGGCGGCAGAAGGCAGGGGAGCAGCGGGTGAACGGCAGCAGCATCGGATCCTCGCCGGTGCACTGAGATACCGCCGATCAGGAGACCAGGGGGGGACACTGCCAGGATGACAGTGTGCCGGAGGTCGAGTGGAGCCAGGTCTATGGAGACCGGGAGGAAGGGGATGTCCACCTACAACGCGGGCTGCATCAAGCTGCGCGTCCTGTGGCTCTTACGGGACCGGCGCAGGACTCGGCTGTGCGGCGCTCCGAGCGCAGTGGCTTTTGGATGGCAGCACAAAGTTCGGGAGTAGTGGTTCGCAGATCGGCGGCGACTACCGGTGGTGTGCCTGGAGGCACATCACATCTCATGGCGGCACGTGAGTCTGATTTGGGGGGGAACTTTGCATTTCCAGGGCTCAAGGGGTGCGTGCGATGCAGCAGGTGATGGTGCCAGACCGACGGGGCTGGTAGAGGCCCTGGTCGCAGCCCTTTAGCACTGGCGGGACGTGCCAGTGGCTCGGGAGGAGGCGGTGGCAACAGCGCCGGCCGAGATGCCGGCGCGTGTTTCGGCGGAGGTGCAGACGGCAGCAGTGGAGGCAGGAAGAACGGGGGTTTCGGGGGAGAGTCACTGGCACGTCCCGCCAGTGCTGAAGGGCTGTGACCAGGGCCTCTACCAACCCCGTCGGTCCGGCACCATCACCTGCGAGCTCACACACCCCTTGAGCCCTGGAAACACCAAGTTCCCCCCAAATCAGACTCACGTGCCGCCATGAGATGTGATATTCCTCCAGGCGCACCACCGGTAGTGGCCGCCGATCCGCTACTCCCAAACTTTGTGCCGCCATCCAAAAGCCACTGCGCTCTGAGCGCCGCACAGCCGAGTCCTGCGCCGGTCCCGTAAGAGCCACAGGACGCGCAGCTTGATGCAGCCCGCGTTGTAGGTGGACATCCCCTTCCTCCCGGTCTCCATAGACCTGGCTCCACTCGACCTCCGGCACACAGTTGTCCTGGCTGTGTCCCCCCCTGGTCTCCTGATCGGCGGTATCTCAGTGCGCCGGCGAGGATCCGATGCTGCCGCCGTTCACCCGCTGCTCCCCTGCCTTCTGCCTCCGCCGCCATGAGCCTCCGCAGCCTCGAGGGGCAATGGTCCTATGATTTTTTTTGCAGCCAGCACGGGTGCCGCCATCTTGGGGGCGTGGCTGGCGTGACGTCGATGCTTGGTACCGCGATCCTCGACGCCGGGGGCGGAGCTACGCGCAGCAGCCGGAAGTGATGTCTTCCCCATTGGGCTCCTCGACCAGACATCCTGTTCCTCACCAGCGTGCAGCTCCATCTCTCCTCCCCGTCGTCCATCTTGGTCCTCCGCACCACGTGTCCTGAGAATTCTCCCTCCGCAGCCATCTTGCTCCACCCGACCTGCGTCCACCGCCGACGGCCTCCTCCCAGCTCCCGCAGTCTCATGGGGCCCAAACGTCCTACCGTCGTGTTCTGCACCACCGCTGGCATTGCTGGTCGCAAATTGAGAGTCTCCTCGCAGTCGTCCTCCGGGCGAATCCCTTCTGCCAAGTCGTGCCCACGATTTCTCAGGCGGCCAGGACTCAGCCTCTGTGGAGGCCTCGATTGCCTCTCCCTCCTCCACTGTATTCTCCCCTCTGTATTTACCGGGGACAGCTCCCTGCTCGGTCCAGCATCAATAAGGTTCATGATTGTCGATCCCTGAGCCGCCGCGTGGGCCCGTAGCTGCACCAGCAGAGCTTGCACTTCATCAGAATTCCCTGACATGCTGGCCTTCAATTTCCAATCCCGTCCTCTGATAACTCCCAGCACTCACAGCCAAATGTCTTTTCAGGTAAGGAGTTTGCCAAAGAAAAGTTCGCCAGCAGGAATTCTGGAATTTCTCTCCCCCGTGCTGTACCTGAGCAGAAAGGTAAGACCCTTCCCTACAGGGCTTTATATACCACTTACTTACCCCCCACTATTTCCCTCACAATCCAATCACTCCTTCTATGACCATCCTGACTGACCGGCCCAGCCATCATGCCCCCCCCCCCCCCTTACAGGTACAGGGGCCTTCTAACACACAGACAATCTATAACCGGCGCACACACACAATTTATAACACACGCACACATATAATCTATAACGCGCGCACGCACACACACACACACAATCTATAAAATGCTCACTCACCTGCAAAGTCCTCCATATCCTCCCATGACCACGGCCTCAACCCAGAGTATTCCCGGCTCTGTGATTGCAGGGGTTAAGATCTCCTTTTTGTGACGGTTTTACTCGGTGGTTTTGAAGGTTTGTTAAGCAGAATATTTTTGTTTTTCGTCTTTCCTCGATGTTTTTGCAGATTCTTTTCTGTCCGTCTGCCGTCACACTTTCTTGATGTTTTGGCGCCACCTGGTGGAAATCCTGTCTCAGATAACATTGTACATTATCTTTATCCATTTGTCTCTGTGCGTGATCGTAACCTGCACCCCGAAACCTGCACACGATGGGGAGACTGATCCAAAAAGCTGAGGAATCATGAGTCTTGTGCAGACGCGCCGGATTCAGCTGCGATCCCTGATTGCTCCAAGTCTCTCTAGAAAGGTCTCAGCTTCTTCTCGCCCCTGAATGCACAAACCCATCTTCCCCCGTTGTGGTGGCATTGCCCGAGGAGTGGAGGCTTCACTCAAACCTGAAAGGCTAGAGCGTCGTCTAAAGCCTCGTGCCACGTCCTGCGAGCGGCAGCCAACGAGAGGTGTTCACCTTTTTATTTGTGGCTTCGTCGCTCGATCAAAGCACAGCATGACTCAACCAATGTGTCCAGCGCGCCGGGACATTGTATTTCATGCCAAGTAATGGAATAAGTTAAAAGGTATAAAATGAAAGTGGGGCCTAAAACGGTGCAATAAATGGGGGGAATGAAAGAAATGGTGCAATAAATGGGGGGAATGAAAGAAATGGTGCAATAAATGGGAAGAAAGAATGAAATGGTGCAATAAATGGGGGGAAGAATGAAATGGTGCAATAAATGGGGGGAAATAATGAAATGGTGCAATAAATGGGGGGAAATAATGAAATGGTGCAATAAATGGGGGGAAATAATGAAATGGTGCAATAAATAGGGGGAAGGAAAGAAATGGTTCAATAAATGGGGGAAAGAATGAAATGCTGCAATAAGTGGGCGGAATGAAAGAAATTGTGCAATAAATGGGAGGAATTAATAAAATGGTGCAATAAATGGGGGGAATGAAAGAAACGGTGCAATAAATGGAATGAATGAAATGGTGCAATAAATGGGGGTAAAGAATGAAATGGTGCAATAAATGGGGGAAAGAATGAAATGGTGCAATAAATGGGGGGAATGAAAGAAATTGTGCAATAAATGGGGGTATTCTGCCTCGCTAGCAAAGCTGTGAGGCGTAGGTGCTTGAGACTAACTCTAAGTCTGTATTTGACCAGTACTCACACGATGAAAGTTCGGCAGACAGTGTCAACTCAGCAAAACTGACACGTAGAAAGATGAATCCAGTTGAAACCTTTATTGATCAGACTGACAATCTTTACAATATGTACAGCTATGCAGGTGAAAAAGGCATTCGCTCTGTCAGCATACAGCTAAGATGGCTGCTAGGTGACCAGTAAATATTACCTCAGAAACTAGCCTGAGGAAAAAGGGGTGGAGCTAGCTGGATGCAGCAAGGCTATGGTGACCCAGCAGGAACAAATAGCTATTGAAATCATTACTGTAAGCAGTAAGGGCAGATTCAATACATAAGATTAAAATATACAAATAAAATCTAAATCATGGGGCATGACACTCCCCGTCTGAAATCTTTAGATTTCAAAAATAAACTAACACTAATAACATTAAATGTCCTCCTGGAAGCCCAATGCGGAGACCTGAAAAACAAAAGGTAAAGCGTTCAATAATAGAACTTTACACTTTATAGTTGGTTACTAAGTCAACAGTCTTAAAGGTAGGCCATAGTTCCAGATGCGAGGAATAAACTTAACAAGTTGACCCATCTTCGTGCTGGGGAAGCCGCTCTAGGCCAAAACTTCCACCATGTGGAAAGGCTTCAGAAAAACCACACGCTTCCCCCTGTGGCGTCCATTGAGGATAATAAGTACAGTTCCAGGAGTGATGGAGGAGCGCAGGTTGCGTTTGTGCTGGCTGAAAAGCTTCTTGCCATGGCTTAACAGCTTCCTTGGAACATCTTCAGTGCAATAATAGTGAGGCATTTTACGCAGTTTGACTACACGTGTGCCGCCATTCTTATCTCCACCGACTGTCTTTGACACAGTAGCTTTAGCCTTCTCCTTTTTCTTCCTTTCAATATTTGTTTCTGGGGCTTTGTACTTTCACTTGTAGAGGGCTTTCTTGGCATACATTGCAGAACGGGAATATTTCTGGATTTTGCAGACCAGCACTGGATTCCGGCTGGCATGGTGCCGGTTCACCTTCTTCACAGCCTCAGTTTTCTTCGAGGTGCGCTTTAACCTCCCTGGTGGTATTCCCGAGTGTGACTCTGGGTTAAATTTCACTACCGCGAACAGTAACCCCGAGCCACACTCGGGCTGGAGGATACTCACCTCCTCCTGTGCTCCCTGGCTGTCTCCCCGCAGTGTGATTACGGCGAGTCGCTTCCTGGTAAGGCTCCCTGCGAGTCACACGATACAGGGGGGCGGGACCAGGCAGCAAACTTAATATTTTTTTTTTTATAATGCACTGTTTTCCAATGTACAATGTTTATGAACGGCCACTAGGTGGCACTACAGGATAAGAAACAGATCCTACATAGTCTAACCCTTGTTTTCAGACAGATTTCAGTGTTTTTTGTTGTATTTTATTGAATATCATTTATTTGCATTATTCTGGATAATTATATTTGGGATAATAAATTATTATGTTGTGTTTCAAACTTTATCGGACTCAGAGTATTTACTATTTTTTTAAAAATTTATTTATTTATAAAGGATTTTACCAGTAAGGACTCTTGCACGGATTTCAGTGCGTGATTCCTAATTATTACAGGCTAACTATGTACAAAAACACGTTTCCTTTAAAAAAAATTGAGACGCTTTTATTAGACCGCCAGGGAGGTTAAAGAGGCAAATCGACCAGCTGCTTGCCGTAGATTGCTAGGTAGCTCCTCTCTAGGTGCACGAGAGGGCAAGGGTGCTACCCAGCTGCTGGCATCATCCTGAGCGAACTCTCCATCCATCATCCTGAGAAATTCCCTGTCTTCTCTTGCCAGTGCCAGCCTGCTGTCATCATTGGTTGAATTGAACACTGTGGCTCCAACTATGTTATCCCAGGACTGAAAGACATTTAATTTATCTTGGTCGTCATGCTGCCATTCGTTGCTGTTCAATTCCTCCTTCACTCTGTAACGGTGTGGGCACGGTTCAAGATATGTGTTTTGTAGAAAGCAATCTTGGTAGGCACCTTCATTTCCTTTATACAAACATTGCCTATGATAACCTAGATCAAGGCGTTGAGCGAATGGAGCATCATGTGGACTATTAATTTGTTGCCATACCTTATGTACTCTTAGGATATCTCTTGTACTGTTAGGATCTTGTTGCAAAGATCTTCACCGCATACTGCTGTACAAGAAGAGGACACTTCCTGATCTGTAGCCTCCCCGCCGTGATCTGACACAGGAGGGAAGTCTGTTGACGTTGCAGGCACGTACTGAGATGGATGTAGCGCCTGCACGTGATCCACACTATCGCATTCTATACACTTGATAGGAAATTTGCAGTCTTTGGCAAAGTGCTCAGTAGAAGCACAGCATCTGAAACATATGCCATATGTCTTTAGGAGCTCTTGGAGGGGTTTCCTTCTAAAGCCGATGCACTTTTTTGAGGGGATGTGGCTTATTATGAATAGGACAAAGGCGGTTAGGATTCTCAATCTTTTCACCTTGCTTGCACTTGTCAGGAATTGAGGTAGGAGGGGGGAGGACGTTAGTCTTCTTCACTGATACTGGGTCCCTGCTGCCTCTGTGATTTAAAGTGCGAGCTGTCGGACATCTGAGGAAGGAAGCCCGAAGCGTGGAACTCGTTGTAGGAAAAACTGGGGTCATTCTTTGTTTCTGCAATGTCTCTTATGAACTCACAAAAGTAGGAGAAAGGTGGAAAGGAGATCTGGTTCACTATTTTATACTTTGCCCCAATTGCAGTCCATTTTTCCTGGATATTGTATGGCAACTTTAAAACTATTGGGTTTACTCTACGAGCAGTGTCCAGATAGCTGAGGCCAGGTAGGTAAGTGTCTGTCTTGGCCAGCTGCAGCTCCCCAGAGAAGGTCACTGAGTTCCAAGAATCTCCGATTGTCCTTGCCGGAAATTTTTGGGAAACAGTGCAGGCGATTCAACAGAGCGTTCTCTATGGCTTCAGGGCTGCCGTAGCTTTGATCAAGTCTTTGCCAAGCAGCGTCGAGGCCCAACATTGGATTATTGATGTGGACAGCTCTGAGTTTCTTGACACGTTCTGTAGACTGTGGACCAAGCCATCTGATCAGCAGGTCCAGCTCCTCAGCAGGAGTAATGCCAAGATCACTAATTGCAGTTCTGAAGGCACCCTTCCAGCTTCTGTAATTTTCAAATTGGTCATCAAAGTTTGAAAGGCTTGTCTTAGTGAGTTCACGGCGAGCCATGTATCTAGCAAACTCAGACATGTCTGTTTTTTTCTGACTTTGGGAATTGAAGTTTGAAAGGCGTTTCCAGTATTCTGATTAAGTGACATAGGTTAGTATGCGGGTGCATGTGCATTTAACCCTGGAGTCGGTTTAACGTCCATAGACTCAGGCAGGCATGGTTTTATAGCTGTATGGTTGCTAAGATTTTGATGAGTTGCTGGAGGGTAGAATTGCATTGGAGAGTTAATGCATTGGGATTGCTGTTGCACTAGGGCATGGGAAGATAGGTCAGGGTCATTAGCTAGTAGAGTATTGTACTGACCTTGGATGCAGGGTACTGCTAAAGAGTCTACTCCCTGTTTTGGAAGGTTGTCACAACTGTCAGGAACATTTGATGTTATGAGAGATTCACTGTTTTGCTTTAGTACATAGTCTCTGGTGCCTTTAGTGGAATCTTCCTCATCCACGTTGCATAAACTGATGCTGTCTCTTTCACTTCCCCTGGCAGCCTGCTCAAGGACTTTTAATGTTGCTATGGCTGTGGCATGCTCACACTGTTTCTCTAGGGCTCCTATTTCCGCTCTTTTGTGAGCTTCTTCCGTTTCTATAGCTGCTTTCTTGCGAGCGGCGTCCATTTCCATTTCAGATTTTTTGCTAGTGGCGTCGTTTCAATTTCTGCTTTTTTGCGAGCGGCGACAATTTCCATTTCTGCTTTCCTTTCTGCTTTTTCGTGAGCGGCGTCCTTCTCCATCTCTGCTTTCCTATTTGCAAAGGCTGCCTGTATCTTTGTAGTCTCAGCTTTCGCCCGGGCTTGGGTAAGCTGCAGACTAATTGATGAACTCTTTGAATATTATGAGGACCTTGACCCCGAGTGACATGAGCCACTTGAATGCTTGCTAGATGCTGAAATGTGAGAAGCAGTCTCTTGGAGCTGGGCAATTCTCTCTTCTGCCTTTAATCTGGCCTGATGTACTAAATTGTCTCTTTCTGCATTAAGACACTTTAATTCATCTATTTCCTATGATGTTAGAGGGCTTCTTCTGTCTGTCATGTTTACACAGATGAGAAGAATAAGAAAGGAGCAGTAGAAAAGCTGTCTGGTCAGCAGGCACTGTGTGGCAAGGTTTACACAGGCCCATACTCTGCAGCTGTAGGCAGACTCTGTGGCTTTCCAGTAAAATCTGATCTCTATTCACTGAAGGCTTTTTCCTTGTGATGCTAACTGCTGTTATTGAATTTTCACTAATGCTGTTGATGTCTTTGCTCACCGCTAGCAGTTGTCTTTTCACTAATGCTGTAGCAGTTAAAGTCTTTTCACTACTGGGTCAATGAAAGCTGCGTACTTCTGCTGCAAGTTGCTGTTAATGTCTTTTTACTAACAGCAGTAATGCTGGACAGCGAATGCCTTTTCACTATTCTGCCTCGCTAGCAAAGCTGTGAGGCGTAGGTGCTTGAGACTAACTCGAAGTCTGTATTTGACCAGTACTCACACGATGAAAGTTCGGCAGACAGTGTCAACTCAGCAAAACTGACACGTAGAAAGATGAATCCAGTAGAAACCTTTATTGATCAGACTGACAATCTTTACAATGTGTACAGCTATGCAGGTGAAAAAGGCATTCGCTCTGTCAGCATACAGCTAAGATGGCTGCTAGGTGACCAGTAAATATTACCTCAGAAACTAGCCTGAGGAAAAAGGGGTGGAGCTAGCTGGATGCAGCAAGGCTATGGTGACCCAGCAGGAACAAATAGCTATTGAAATCATGACTGTAAGCAGTAAGGGCAGATTCAATACATAAGATTAAAATATACAAATAAAATCTAAATCATGGGGCATGACAGGGGGGAATGAAAGAAATGGTGCAATAAATGGGGGGGAAAGTATGAAATGGTGCTGTAAATGGGAGGAAGAATGAAATGGTGCAATAAATGTGAGGAAAGAATGAAATGGTGCAATAAATGGGGGGAATGAAAGAAATGGTGCAGTAAATGGGAGGAAATAATGAAATGGTGCAATAAATGGGGGGAAGAATGAAATGGTGCAATAAATGGGGGAATGAAAGAAATGGTGCAATAAATTGGGGGGAAAGAATGCAATGGTGCAATAAATGGGGAAAATAAAATGGTGCAATAAATGGGGAAAATAATGAAATGGTGCAATAAATGGGGGGAAGAATGAAATGGTGTAATAAATGGGGGAAATGAAGAAGGGGTGAATACTTTTTGGATGTATTGTTTTCTTGCTATTTTAAGTAATTGTTATTGTGGGTTTTTGTTTCTCGTTGCGTTGATTAGTCTCTTCTTGGCGAGCTTTCCAGTTACATCACATGACATCACGGTGTGTTCCGATACTTTGAAGCGGTTTTCTCGGAACGCCAGGCTGTGGCGTCGCACGTTTAGCTCGTGCACGAGCCAGATAAGGAGGCCATTTAAAAGGGGCTGATTTTGGGGACATTAGGGACGTTTCAATTCTCTCTTTGCGTGTGTAAAAAGAAAGCGATAAACTTCCTTCACGTGTATTTCTTATCCACCCACAGTAACAAAGGCTCGGCCTGACCCCGTCAGATACTGCGCCTTATCTCGAGGCTCATATTCCAGATGGACGCGCGCAGGGCACAGGGCGGCCCTTTAAAGACACATCTTCCATATCCTATTGTCAACATTGTCCCTTTCCACGTATGTTTAGAGTAACTGTAAATAAACATACAAAGCATTGGTTACGCATTGAATGCCGTGCGCGGGCCTCACGTGACGCCAGGGCTCGGCTGGATTATTATGGTCTGGACAGGTTTGCCCTAAATTGGCCAAATGTTAAGGTTTTATTCTTTTCATACTATTTTTGTGACGCTGAACAAACGCTGCGATCAGAAAACAGATGCGCTTATAATCTGCTTGTGTAGTTTGTGCACATATGTCAGTATATTTGGGGCGCCGGCCCCTTAAAGATTTCCTCTTAGGGGTCTCACAACTAATACTGGTGGCTTTTCCATATCACACGTCTGGTTCCCTACACACAGTATCGTTGTCTCCTTATGCTTCTGGCAGTGTGTCTGTCATGACTGCTTAAACCTGTATCCCTCGGTGCCCATACCTTTCTTTATCAATAAATCACACAACTCATTTATTTTTGTTGGAAAAAGGTATAGGCCACAGCTTTATTTAAATATATACATATATGCAACATCTATTTTTTTCTGACCTTACCGCAGCATCCTTGGCGGTAGGCAGTTAACTTTCCACACCTGAGCTCGTCGCTCCTCCTGGCTTACACAGGAGCCGAGGACGTCTCACCCAGCGCCCACCTTACCCGGCGGCTTAACAACTAGTTCTTCCTCGCTGGCCGGGGTTAACGCCAACGCAAAGGGCAATACTCCCTTATTGACCCTGCACCCCCCCCCGCAGCCAGCGCCACCTCCACACCTGATCGTAAGCCTTCCAAAAAAAATATCTAAACCGATGTCCGATAGGTGTACCCCATCCGAGCGCATCAGTGCATTATTATCCCCTTCCAACTCCCGATGTCTAATTGCAAAACCACCAATATCAACCATAAACCGAGACACCTCCCTATTGAGTTTGCGCCGAGCTCACTCCAATGCCTTAGGGGTAGAAAAATGACCCCATGCTGGCCTGGAAACCACTTCCAACCAAACAAGTGCCAGGTTTTTGAAAAGGGCAAAGCACTTTGCCAAGTCTTGCTTTATGTGGTGCGTGAGATCCAAAGATTTTACCGTTCCTAAATCATTTCCCCCCGCATGAACTACCAAAATTAATGAGTCTGGTACTCCTCGTGATAAGATACAGAATTCCCTATATATATTATGCCACCGCATACCCAACCATCGGAGCCTCGCTACCTCCAAGGGAAGGCCCAAATTCCACCCGATAATCCTTTGTTCAGCGCGTTTTGCTGCCCACTAGATATAAGAGTGTCCCAATATCCAGACCGACCGAGGAGGACCTGTAATAAAAATATTTACAATAAGTGTGGACGAATATATAAATGGAAACGGTCAGAAGCCCAATCTACGCAACACCCGATGCCCCCGCTTCTGCCGCTTCTGTAGCTGCCCCAATTCTAAATGAGTGAGGAGTAAAACATTTTGGGTCTAATCCTAGGTGCAATACACAACGCCGTAGAACTGCTGCAAATTGAATACGGGTCAGTGGGCGTCCTGATAAGTGTATGAAGAATGGCTCCCCACCTGCTGGTCGGTGAACAAAAAATTCTGATGCCAACGTACAGTTGTGTTCACAATTATTCAACCTCCAATGCTGTAAAGGGTTTTAGGGAATTTAGTGACATTTGTAATTGTATTCAGAATGAAATCCTACAAGGACTTTTTAAAGAACCATATGCAACTAAAATGACATCAATTGGTTTTGTAATACAGTAGTAAATGTTTCTTTTGTGAATTCTTCATTGACACAATTATTCAACCCCTTAAAGACTACCACTCTGAAGAACAGAGGTTCATTCAAGTGTTTTCAATCAGGTATTGAAAACACCTGTGGATGTCACGGAGCAGCAATAAAGCATAATAAGCACCAATTAGGCAGCTTTAAAATGACTGTGATACTCAGCTCCTTCTAGACATTTACTGGTGTGGTTACAAACATGGTGAAGTCAAGAGAATGGTCCAGGAAGACAAGAGAAGAGGTGATTACTCTTCACAGGAAGGGCAATGGCTATAAGAAGATTGCAAAGATGTTAAACATACCAAGAGAGACCATAGGAAGCATCATTCGCAAATTCAAGGCAAAGGGCACTGTTGAAACGCTACCTGGTCGTGGCAGAAAGAAGATGCTGACTTTGACTGCTGTGCGCTACCTGAAGCGTAGAGTGGAGAAAAGTCCCCGTGTGACTGCTGAGGAACTGAGAAAAGATTTGTCAGATGTGGGTACTGAAGTTTCAGCTCAGACAATACGGCGCACACTGCGTAATGAAGGCCTCCATGCCAGAACTCCCAGGCGCACCTCCTTGCTGTCTCCAAAGAATAAGAAGAGTCGACTGCAGTATGCCAAAAGTCATGTGGACAAACCACAGAAGTTTTGGGATAGTGTTCTGTGGACTGATGAAACAAAATTAGAACTGTTTGGGCCCATGTATCAACGCTATGTTTGGAGGAGGAAGAACAAGGCCTATGAAGAAAAGAACACCTTGCTTACTGTGAAGCATGGCGGGGGGTCAATCAAGCTTTGGGGCTGTTTTGCTTCTGCAGGTACAGGGAAGCTTCAGCGTGTGCAAGGTACCATGAATTCTCTTCAGTACCAGGAGATATTGGATGACAATGTGATGCAGTCCGTCACAAACCTGAGGCTTGGGAGACGTTGGACCTTTCAACAGGACAATGATCCCAAGCATACCTCCAAGTCCACTAGAGCATGGTTGCAGATTAAAGGCTGGAACATTTTGGAGTGGCCATCGCAGTCACCTGACTTAAATCCGATTGAGAACCTCTGGTGGGACTTAAAGAAAACAGTTGCAGCGCGCAAGCCTAAGAATGTGACTGAACTGGAGGCTTTTGCCCATGACGAATGGGCGAAGATACCCGTAGATGGCTGCAAGACACTTGTGTCAAGCTATGCTTCACGTTTAAAAGCTGTTATAACTGTAAAAGGATGTTGTACTAAGTACTAAGATTGAATGTCACTTGGGGGTTGAATAAAACTGATAATGATGTGAGCACAGAAAAGACATTTGTGCTTATTTCATTATAAATGTTATGTTATATTTGTCTGACCTACACGTGCCTCTTTGATTTAATTGTAAGCAAGATGACTGAATGATCAAAATCAATGTCAAACTGGCCAAAACACTCAATTTCAGTGGGGGTTGAATTATTTTGAACACAACTATATATGGACAACAGGATCCCACTATTTTTCACAAAGTGATGAAAACACCCCTACCCGCCTGATCCATCTTGGATCGGGGTATAAATAAAGATACCTGCTCATCCTGCAACACCACATGGCATGTCTGAAGTCCTGATAGATCATGAGCACTTCTAGAAACCAATTCCCCTACCCTCAGGGCACCAAAAAACCAAATGCCAAACGAAACAATAGTACCTCAAATCCATCAACACAGATTGAAATTAAAGCTGAAATAAAGTTTTGCAAGAGAGCCAAAGATACTGGCCGACGAGCATCTGGTGATGCAAGTCGCCTCCACCCCATAACCGCCCTTCGCAATACCGAATCCTTTGTACAATTATCCCAACCCACCAGCTGACAAAGGAGTGAAAGGGCTGATAGCGCCTTGCTTGCATATGCTGCCGACCGCTTTTCTTGTTCTATATTACGTAGGAGTCACCAAGTAGCCCAGCAATGGTCCTCCGCAGCCTGCCACCCGTGACGTTACCGGGCCACTATCTCCCATGATCGCCAGACTTGTATATAAGCTGTCCAAGTAGATTTTGACAAAGACCTCCACAAGTGCTGCATCAGTCCATTATAGCCAGGTTCCATAACCATTGTGGAAACAGTGCACCTGCCTGATCTGCTCCCGGCGCCAGCTGCCAAAAATGGGTTCACTGAAAACGGGAAAGAGAATCGGCAATGCCGTTAGCCACACCTGGCACATGTCCAGCCTTAAAACAGATATTAAACTCAAGACAATGCAGCACAAAATGCCGTAGTAACGACAGCACCGGCGGGGAGCTGGATGAAGCCCGGGTCAGGACATGCACCAAACTGAGATTGTCCGTCCAAAAACACACTCGTCTGTTAGCCAAACACTCCCCCCATATTTCTATCGCCGCGACAATAGGGAAGAATTCCAGAAACGTTAGGTTTTTTTATCAAAGCGGTACCATACCAGGAGGAAGGCCAGGCCTCCGCACACCAATGGCCTTGAAAATAAGCCCCTAAACCGTAAGCACCTGAAGCGTCCGTAAACAATTCTAAAACAGCATTACTCACTTCTTCCTCCTGCCAATAAGTGCACCCATTATATTGTCCCAAAAAAGACTGCCATACCCACAGATCATCTTTTAACAGTTTTTTAAGGCAGCGCACCACTTCATTCGCCTTAACACCAACTGTAGCTAATGCTAAGCGCCTACAAAAAGCCCGACCCATAGGCATTATTCGACAGGCGAATGCCAAGTGACCTAGCAAGGACTGAAGCTTCTTTAGGCAAATTTTTTCTGAGGATAATGCCCTATTAAGCAAAACTTTTAACGCTTCAATTTTGCCTTGTGGTAAACGAAAAACTTTCTGCACCGTATCTATTTCAATACCCAAAAATACCAATAGCTGACAAGGACCTTCGGTTTTATCTAATGCAAACGGAACCCCAAAATTGGCTGCCACTGCCATAAAAACCTGGAGTAACCGTGAACAATTTTTTGACTGTACCGGACCAACAAATAAGAAATCGTCCAGGTAATGAACCACAGAAGACAACCCCGCTGACTGACAGACGACCTATTCGAGGAATGTGGCAAACAATTCAAAGTACCGGCACGAAATAGCACAGCCCATAGGGAGACATCTGTCAAAATAGAATCTATTCTTAAAGGCACAACCAAACAAGTGATAACATTGAGGGTGGATTGGCAGAGCCGAAAAGCCAACTCAATGTCAACTTTAGCCAATAAGTATCCTGCCCCTGCCTTCTGTACCAACGAGAGTGCCTCATTGAATGAGGAATAACGAACTTTACAATCCTCACCACCAATCAGTGGCATCACTAGAGTTGGTGTCACCCGGTGCGGTAACTTACGGTGTCACCCCCCCCCCGAGTTTTACGGATTTTTTTTTTACTACTCTTACTCCTAGATCAGTACTCCCATATAACACTGAATGCTCATACACACAGCGCACATTACTGTGAGGTTTATTGCTGTGGAGCTCTCTCATATGCTCACACAAATTTTTGCCAACTGCCAGCAAGTACGGTGCCTGTTCGAAGGCAGTGAAAGCACACATGGATATATATTGCCCCCAGCAGCTCTGGATATATTGCCCCCAGCAGCTCACCCATGGATATATATTGCCCCCAGCTCACATATGGATATATTGCCCCAGTTCACAGTTATATATTGCCCCCAGCAGCTCACCCATGGATATATATTGCCCCAGCTCACATATGGATATATTGCGCCTCAGTTCACATATGGATATATTGCGCCTCAGCTCACACATGGATATATTGCGCCTCAGCTCACACATGGATATATTGCGCCTCAGCTCACACATGGATATTGCCCCAGCTCTCATGGATATGCCCCCAGCACACATGGATACTGCCCCCAGCACACATGGATACTGCCCCAGCTCATGGATATACTGCCCCAGCAGCTCATGGATATACTGCCCCAGCAGCTCATGGATATTGCCCCAGCACATGGATAATGCCCCAGCTCATGGATATACTGCCCCAGCTCATGGATATACTGCCCCAGCTCATGGATATACTGCCCCAGCAGCTCGTGGATAATGCCCCAGCTCATGGATATACTGCCCCAGCTCATGGATATTGCCCCAGCTCATGGATATACTGCCCCAGCAGCTCATGGATATTGCCCCAGCTCATGGATAATGCCCCCAGCTCATGGATAATGCCCCCAGCTCATGGATATGCCCCCAGCACATGGATAATGCCCCAGCACATGGATAATGCCCCCAGCTCATGGATATGCCCCAGCTCATGGATATGCCCCCCCAGCTCATGGATATTGCCCCCAGCTCATGGATATGCCCCAGCAGCTCATGGATACACTGCCCCAGCTCATGGATACTGCCCCAGCTCATGGATAATGCCCCCAGCTCATGGATAATGCCCCCAGCTCATGGATATACTGCCCCAGCTCATGGATATGCCCCAGCTCATGGATTCTGCCCCCAGCTCACATGGATACTGTCCCCAGTTCACATGGATATTGCCCCCAGCTCATGGATATGCCCAGCTCATGGATACTGCCCCCAGCACATGGATAATGCCTCAGCTCATGGATCTACTGCCCCAGCTCATGGATATTGCCCCAGCTCATGGATATACTGCCCCAGCTCATGGATATGCCCCAGCAGCTCATGGATATTGCCCCAGCTCATGGATATACTGCCCCAGCTCATGGATATTGCCCCAGCTCATGGATAATGCCCCCAGCTCATGGATAATGCCCCAGCACATGGATAATGCCCCCAGCTCATGGATATGCCCCAGCTCATGGATATGCCCCCCCCAGCTCATGGATATTGCCCCATTGGTATTGTTGACGTGCCGATATTAGGTTGGAGGAAAAAACTGGAAAATCTGAATACTTAAATGGTACTATAAAACCCGCAGAAAAACCCCAAACGTAATAAACGTGCTGCTTTCCTATTGGGATATCGGCCGAGCCATGGCAACATCCTTTCCACACTCACCGGGGTAAGGTCAGAAACCTGCGTCCTCCTTAACCTTTCCTCGCCCAAAGGATCCTCTGCCCCTACCGAGACAACGAAATGCCGGATGCGTTCCTCCGCACTGTGAACAAACGTGTCTGAATCGACAGACATTAGCCCATCGACAGTGTGCTTCATTATATGACCAACAAAACCCCTTTCTGTGAGCCGCTGACGTGCCAGGGGTCTGAGCGCCAGCGGGCCCAGAAAAGGGCGAAACAACCGGGTGAGTGGGAGTCATCAATAGTAACCAGAGGTTTGCATCCTGCTCGTCAAAACGAAGCAAAGGACGTATAGCCATTTTGTGTCTAAATTGTTGATCATATCCAAACCAACACGTACCCCCATAAACCTTATATGCTCCCCAAACCAGATCAATATATGCAAATAAAGACCCACCACGCTCAGGGAAACGCTCGCAAAGTATGGCACTGAAAGCCAAAAAACCTTGGAGCCAATTCCCAAATGTTTGTGGCAAAGCTTGAGCCTTGTCCTTCTCGTTATCATTTTCCACGTCCCCCTTCCTGGGACGATCCACAGATTCCTTATCTGCTGCTACTAATGATAATATATCCACATATTCACCCTTCCATATTTTTTCCTTCACCTCACCAGCAATGTGCATACCCAGAGGTGATAATTCACACACTGTACGGGACTTTGCAACCACCGGCGCCGTATTTTTTGCATTCACTGCACCCTCAATTGTCGCCGTGTTTTCTGTGCCTTCAACTGCAGGTATAACTGCCAGCCCTCCCGTGGTGTTAGCAATAGTACCTCCCAAAGGCTCTCGGGAAACTCCCCCCCAGGACCGTAGCGCAGCTATTAACGCATCTGTCAACTCTGACCGCCCGGTATTCACATTTTTACCAGCGCATCCTTGCACTCTAGCATTGCCTGTGCACGATGTAGGAGAAAGCAGGTCATTCTCACGTGCCAATAGCAGCATAGATGAATCCACCGGACGCCGAACCTCTTCATCATTCGTCAGGGGTGACAGGAGTTGAGAAGCGTTTGCCACGCCATTATCCAAACAAGGCATGGAACTGCTCCCAGAAGCCACTACTGGAGATAAACGTCGGGTTCTGGATGTTGTACTGGCCGCTTGTGTCAGGTGCCGCTGGGAAGCCGGCAATCTCCGAGCAGCCGCTCCAGGAGAATGTAGAATGTCCACACTTATGGAAGAAGCAGGAGCCACCGAAAGCCCCCCTCTTGGTAATTGTATAGGAGCCGGTTCCTTGTTTCCAGCCACACGGCGTTGATTGGCCGGGCGCCAAGCACGTGATGCAGCGGAGCCGTGATTAGCATGTGGTCGACTCGGGGCGGAGCCTCGACCACGCGGTCACACATTCACCACTGGAGAGTCCCGGGCATTTTGGGAGGAGGAACGCGGATTCCTGGAGCGCCCTGACCGCCGTCCACTATGCACTGGAGCCGCTGCTAATGACCCTGCTTCATTCGTCGGTCTGTCACCAGCCCGCCGGTTAGGTATTTCCACCTCCACCAGTGGCGTAGCAGGGTTAACGGCTGCCTCATATCCCCCTGAAGGTGTGCAGGCTTGCGTGGAACAACCCGGTTGAACATCATTCCTGGCGCTGGAGGAGCGAGTCCTTGGGGGGCTAACGTTCAGGGTGGGCTGGGTAGGAGGGATACGGTCGTGTCGCCAAGCGGTTCCTCGGCCTCCCCATCCACCGGATTGGATTGTTCTAATTCCGATGGTCTGCTCACCATGTCGACCATTGAAAACCCAGCAGCTTCAGCAAACTCACGCAGCTGGTCTATGAGGGAGACAATTTCGACCGGGTAATTAGCCTCGGACATTCTCCTTTGTGTCTTTTTTTTTTTCAATTTAAGATTTTATTTTGTAAATAAAGTCAGCAGAAAATCAAACAAATGTAAGCAAGGGCCACGCAGGGCCAACTACAGCGGAATTACCACGTGTGGAAAATAACAAACAGCTCCCGATAGGGGGGTCTCAGCATATCATAGTAATCAATAGGAGGGAGGGGAAGGGGGGGGTATGGTGTGGTGCGAAAAAGGCCGACCAGCTAACAAAAATGCGATGGCGTCTTCACGCGCAGGGTCAAGACATCTGCAGGTGAGGGGGTCGTAAAGAAAAAGGGGGGGTGTCTCAAAAAGAAAACTCCAAGAAATGCAGAAAAACAAAGAAATGGGAAGGATGGGAAGGGGTTCATAGGCAAAACTCAAAGTCTCAGCAGGGGGGTCAAGAAAAATTGCATCAGAAAATGGGGCGATTCAGATACACAGTCCAACTGTCCCTTCAGCCAGCATCCAGAAATAAAGTCGGGCGAGGTACAGGCAGCGCGACCGCCAGTAGGCCACGGCACCCCCCAGCCGCCCGACCCTCAACATAGGAGAAAACATCAGGGCCTTGCAACGCTCGTGCCGTTCCGTAATGTCCGCCTCCAAGGTTCCTGGGCAGAACTCCCCGGTACTTCGGTGTGTGCATCTGCGCCTTCCCTACCGTCAGCTTGGGGGGAAGCAGTGTCCCAGGTCCGCCGGGAAACAAGACTCGTTGTGAGGGCCAGGCCAGCCCGTGGGCACCTCCGCTGGATCTCCTCCGTTGGGCTGCTTGACGTCGCCGTGTATGCGGCCGTGCTTTTCGGATCGCCCACCTAGCGGGACCGCCTGTCCCAGGTCCCCGAGGGGGCACCATCAACATCCAACTCGCCAACGTGACTGCTCTCCAGGGGGTGCGGGTAGAGGTCCCAGCGCAAGCAGGTAGAACCGGCATCCCGTCTAGGCCGCTATTCTTGTCGCCCTTCTCCTCGGGCGTAGCAGCAGCAAGGCAGGTCACCGCCGCGTGCTGCAGCGAATCAACCCCAGTCTCAAGCGGCCGCTGAGTCTCCCCTCGGCAGGATCGGAGCGCGGTCAGCATCTTGCGCCAAACCCCCCTAGTGAGAGGGCTGTCCTCATCTTCTCCCTCCAGTACAAGCAGGCACGCGTCTAAGCCGCGAATAGCGGCTTCCATATCCCCGGTGGAGGAAGGAAGTGCACCCTGTCCTGCGGGTCCGTCCGCCGCCCCCACATACTCAACATCCAAGACGGCCAGGAGATGGGGGCCCTCCATCCCGGCCATCTGCGCTGCAGGTCCAGTGCGGGGCGTGCGGCCAGCTCCATGCGGTCGAAGGTCTGTACTCAGACGAAAGGCCCCAAGATGGCCGCCGGCATCTCGCTCCAGCCCAGCAGCCGCAGCGGTCAGGATCGTCTCTGGTCCGGAGGGGGACTAAACGGCCTCCGGGCATCGCAGAACCGGTGGCCAACGTCCTGGACCCAAATTCAACCAAAAGCGGGCACTTAAACGTCAGCTAGAGGTCCCTAACAGGAGCAGACATGCGGAGCTCCAGCAAAACACGTCCGCTCCCGTCCTCCTTTGTGTCTTTAACAGAATCACAGAAGCAACGCTGAGGTGAGCGACAGAGCAACGTGCAGATTCTCCAATCCTACACAAGTGAGCCAGGTAATTAAACCCTCCTTTATATAGCCGCCTCATTAGCATATACCTGGCCAACGCCCAATAGGTACAGTGATTGCACACCTGCACCCATTAGGCCCAGGCCAGCAGTCATGCCCCCCTTCCTGAATGTTCCAGGGTTTGCTTTTCTGTCAGTGTGTCTGTCATTGTGTGTCATTGTCTGTCATTGTGTCAGTCTGTCAGTGTGTGTCATTGTATCAGTGTGTCTGTCATTGTGTCAGTCTGTCAGTGTGTGTCATTGTTTCAGTGCGTCAGTGCTGTACGCAGCGCATATTGCGGGGTTTGCGCATCTGATACATTTATTATTTGCAAACTAATCACAAAGTGTTAAGAAAACCTCAGAGTGTCGAATAAGGCTGATGTCAGACTAACGCATTTTAAATCCGGCAGCACAACGCAAGTGGCAAACAAACGCATTTTTTCGAGAACGCAGAACCGATAGTACTGACGTACAGAGTGCGCTGCGTCCGCTAGCGGCGTGTGTGCGTGATTAGGAGACGTCAGACGCTGCTAATGTCTGGCCAACATAACGTCCAGACGCAAAAAGGGTTTTATTGACGATCTGTAAAAAATCACGCTCGAAAATGCGCATCGTATGACCATTTTCGCGCATTCCGTGAAAAAATACGTCAATGCGTTCAGACGCACGTTTTGGCGGTCGCTGCGAATAATGCATCCGTTTGACACACTAGCCTAAGTCCTAAAAGGTCAAAAGCCGGACCCGTTCACTGTTGGTGTCCCGTTTCTGGGCGCGCCTAGGTGTGTTTGTTATTGTCTGTGTGTCATTGCCAGACAGGATATATATATATTTCAGTGATAGAGAAGACACTACATGATGCCGAGCGTCAATGGGTCCTAAGAGCAAGTTCTTGTTATCTGCATTTTGATGTGAATGATATAGGGTCACATTGTAACAGGTTCCCGTGTCGCTGATGGAATATGCAGAGGGCATTGGGCGCCGGCGCCCGCAGTAAGTCACAGCTTTCACTGGGCGCGGCTACTAGTCCCCAGATGTTATTAGCCAAAATAAAGGCTGGTCACCGCAGGGTTTGATGTGAGCGAGGTATAAAGTTACCGTCACTGTGTTAATAATGTGATGGGGTTTATTTCCTAAGTGGTGGATTAGGAAAACGTTTGCGTTTAGCTCTTTAATAACGTTTCTTTCATGGATAAAACCCAGAAATGGGCAAATTGTGGAACTGGAGCTCGTGGACACCTGGGGCTCTAACCCAACCAAGCTGCTATCAGTAATGAGTGAGCCATTAAGTAGAACGGCCCCACTTGTTAATTATAGCTGCTCACACCTATTGCAGGTGCAAACCTCTCTTGGGTCTGGAGGAGTCTGTTTACAGGTTACTATACACTAGCTCTCCCTACACGGTGTATACAGCGCTAATGTGCGGGCGGCGCTTCCACGGTCGCTCGTTATGCAGAAAATAATTAGCTGCCAGAAACGCTCGTTAAATAACTAAAAGCAAAATAAATCAAGTTCAAAAAGAATGACAAAAAATCTCTATCCTCCGTTCATTCCGGTGGTGCAGGACCTACTGTGATCCGGTGGGATCTTCTGGGATCCACTGCCGTCTCTTACCCTCACAACATGGAAATTAGAGCGTTCAATTAAAAAAAAAAACAGCAAATCTTTGATTACCGACAATTCTATGGATTTTAGTTACTTTTCAGAAAACAGAATCTCATTATTATTATTATTATTATTATTATTATTATCATTGTTTTTGCAGGTACTGGCTGGGTGAAGTAGAGGTAACATCATTGCTCTGCATGGAGAGAGCCTGTGGAGTCATGGGTTCGATCCCAGCAAGAGCACCTCTCCACTAACAGGGTTATTCAGAGAGCGGTGAAAAGCAGGAGAATGACTGGAGAATGAAAAATTCTAGGTCGAAATAGCCGATTTGGAAAGTGAGATGAAAGGGAGAATTTTTCTGGTTTGGCTATTTTGACCTAGAAGTTTTCATTCTCCTGCTTTTCATGCTCTCTGAATAACCCTGTAAGTGTCCTTGGACAAGACACCTAACAGTACATACTCCCCACCCAGGACATACTGAAAACCAGAGAAATCTCACTGTATCCTTCCTGGGAAAATCCTTTCTCAAAAAAAAAAAATGTATCAGTGGTTAAAGGGTTAACTGCAAAATGTAAAGGACCAAGAACTTCACTCCCAAAATGCAAGTGCGGCATGAGGGCTCCAACCTGACCCTTTCGAAATGACGAAAGTGTGTTGAGAGGACAGATGGATCGGGCAAAAGACTGACAGACGGACCGGGCCAAAGAGTGACGGACGGACTGGGCCAAAGACTGACGGACGGACTGGGCCAAAGACTGACGGACGGACTGGGCCAAAGACTGATTGACGGATGGACCGGGCCAAAGACGGACGGACCAAGCCAAAGACTGACTGACTGTTGGACAGAGCGGGCCAAAGACTGACTGACAGACTGGGCCAAAGACTGATGGACGGACTGGGCCAAAGACTGACTGACGGTCAGACCGGGCCAAAGACTGATGGACAGACTGGGCCAAAGACTGACGGACGGACTGGGCCAAAGATTGACGGACGGACTGGGCCAAAGACTGACGGACTGGGTCAAAGACTGACTGACTGACGGATGGACTGGGCCAAAGACTGACTGACGGACAGATCGGGCCGAAGACTGACGGACGGACTGGGCCAAAGACGGACAGACCGGGCCAAAGACTGACAGACGGACTGGGCCAAAGACTGACGGGCGGACTGGGCCAAAGACTGACTGACTGACTGACGGACTGGGCCAAAGACTGACGGATGGACTGGGCCAAAGACTGACTGACTGACTGACGGACTGGGCCAAAGACTGACGGATGGACTGGGCCAAAGACTGACTGACTGACGGACTGGGCCAAAGACTGACAGATGGACTGGGCCAAAGACTGACTGACGGACGGATCGGGCCGAGGAACTGACCGACGGACTGGGCCAAAGACTGACTGACGAACAGACCGGGCCAAAGACTGACCGACGGACTGGGCCAAAGACTGACTGACGGACAGACCGGGCCAAAGACTGACCGACGGACAGACCGGGCCAAAGACTGACCGACGGACAGACCGGGCCAAAGACTGACAGACAGACGGACTGGGCCAAAGACTGACCGACGGACAGACCGGGCCAAAGACTGACGGATGGACTGGACAAAGACTGACTGACTGACGGACGGACAGACCGGGCCAAAGACTGACGGACAGACAGACCGGGCCAAAGACTGACGGATGGACTGGACAAAGACTGACTGACTGACGGACGGACAGACCGGGCCAAAGACTGACGGACAGACAGACCGGGCCAAAGACTGACGGATGGACTGGGCCAAAGACTGACTGATGGACGGACCGGGCCAAAGATTGACTGACTGATGGATGGACCGGCTCAAAGACTGACAGACAGACCGGGCCAAAGACTGACTGACGGATGGACGGACTGGGCCAAAGACTGGCAGATGGGCCGGGCCAAAGACTGACTGACGGACGGACAGACTGGGCCAAAGACGGACGGACTGGGCCAAAGACTGACTGACTGACAGACTGGGCCAAAGACTGATGGACGGACTGGGCCAAAGACTGACTGACGGTCAGACCGGGCCAAAGACTGATGGACAGACTGGGCCAAAGACTGACGGACGGACTGGGCCAAAGATTGACGGACGGACTGGGCCAAAGACTGACGGATGGACTGGGTCAAAGACTGACTGACTGACGGATGGACTGGGCCAAAGACTGACTGACGGACAGATCGGGCCGAAGACTGACGGACGGACTGGGCCAAAGACGGACAGACCGGGCCAAAGACTGACAGACGGACTGGGCCAAAGACTGACGGGCGGACTGGGCCAAAGACTGACTGACTGACTGACGGACTGGGCCAAAGACTGACGGACTGACGGACTGGGCCAAAGACTGACTGACTGACGGACTGGGCCAAAGACTGACGGATGGACTGGGCCAAAGACTGACTGACGGACGGATCGGGCCGAAGACTGACCGACGGACTGGGCCAAAGACTGACTGACGAACAGACCGGGCCAAAGACTGACCGACGGACTGGGCCAAAGACTGACCGACGGACTGGGCCAAAGACTGACCGACGGACAGACCGGGCCAAAGACTGACAGACAGACGGACTGGGCCAAAGACTGACGGATGGACTGGACAAAGACTGACTGACGGACGGACAGACCGGGCCAAAGACTGGCGGACAGACAGACCGGGCCAAAGACTGACGGATGGACTGGGCCAAAGACTGACGGACGGACCGGGCCAAAGATTGACTGACTGATGGATGGACTGGCTCAAAGACTGACAGACAGACCGGGCCAAAGACTGACTGACGGACGGACAGACTGGGCCAAAGACGGACGGACGGACTGGGCCAAAGACTGACTGACGGACAGACCGGGCCAAGGACGGACGTACGGACCAGGGCACGCCGCGGCTTGTTGCCTTGGGAAAATTCCTATTAAAATGAGTTAAATGAGCAAAATAAGTAATTAAAAATAAATTAATTAAATAAAGAAGTGGTTTATGACTGACCCGAACCTGCCTGTTGCCCAGGTGCCCTTGTTATTACGCCCACGTTTTTTCCTCATACTTGGAGTATAATCTGGTTAAAATGTCTAGAGAATCTCTCAGCCAGACGTTCATTTATAATTTCCCCAACTTCAGATAGATTTTTATCTAGTGATTCCTGACAGGATAATGAGGTCCCTGAGACTTCAATGAGGGAGAAGAGCAACTCCCAAAAAATATCCCTCATAAAACCTACGTCTACCCGTACTTGTAATGAATTCCCACAGCACATCACTGTGACGAAAAAAGGAGCCAGTTAACTCCGGCTGACAAAGAAAGTGGAAGCGCGCTAGAGGCGCAAAGATACCGGCAGCTCCTCAGAACATTCTAGAGAGGAAGCAATGTCCATCAATGCAGTCAAAGTTATCCTTTCTCTGGACCTATTCGGGGGCATGGGCCTGGAGCTGCTACTACATCAGCCACTATGTTAATCCGGCCCTGGATGGACGGACCTGCCAGAGACTGACAGAGGGACGGGTCGGCCAAAGACTGACAGGGAGACTGGTTGGCCAAAGACTGACAGAGGGAAGGGCCAGTCACAGACTAACAGACGGACGAGCCGGCCAAAGACCGACTGACTGACGGACGGGCCAGAGATGCACCTTACAAGACAGAATCTGCAGACACTAAAATGGGTCATAAAGAGATTATTGAATAACCTCCGATTTAGCCCCGAATCGGTTAAGTGAATTTCTCACCAATTCGTCTCTTCACTAAGCTGTTACTTCTCCAAATCCAGGCGAACTGACGGCAACCTGCAGTGCAGTTCACCAAAATTGTTCCATAGACTGTTGTGCCTTCTATTCACATAGCGTTGCATTGCACCAAAATTCCAGCAAAATGCCCCGATTCTCTGTGTTTCAGTCTGACAGGTTTAAACGAGCAAATCCCATTAGATTCAGAGTAATTTTTTATTTTTTGATCGACCATCCTGCGCTCCTGTAAAGCTCAACGTGTGTTTTCTTACCAGAGGGAATGAACAGTGTCATGCCCCCATGATATAGGATTTATTGTATGTTTTTCTGTTTTGTGTTGAATCTGCCTTTGCTGCCTTTACATGCTATTGATTTCATAGCTATTTTGTCCCTGCTGGGTTTCCTTAGCTTGCTCTATCCAGCTAGTTTCCACCTTTTGCTCAGTGTCTTGTTCTAAGGGACTTCCTGGTTACATAGCAGCCATTCTGTGCTCACTGCTGGGCAAAACTAATGTCTTTTTACCTGCATTGCTGTACACTATTACAAGATTCATCTTTCTACGTGTCAGTTTTGCTGAGTTGAAGCTATCTGCTGAACTTCATCGTGTGAGTACTGGTCAAATACAGAAATAGCTAGTCTAAAGCACCCACGCCTCACAGCTTTGCTTAGGGAAGCAGAATAGTAAAAAGACATTAACAGCAGCTTGCAGCAGAAGTGCACAGCTTTCAGTGAACCAGCAGTAAAATTACAAAATGAAAAAACAGGACATGAAACAGCGCCAATTCACATGGGTCAACACAGAGTATCACGCCATGGTGAAAAAAGTGGTCGTGATAATTCACACGTCACAGCTGCAGCTGTAGGCAGACTCTGTCTGTGGGATGCAACAGTATCTGCTCTCTGGTTCACTGAAGGCTGCGTACTTCTGCTGCAAGCTGCTGTAATAGCCTTTTACTGCTGGTTGAGGAAAAGTCAACACAAAGGGGCGCTGGATAGAAGTGGGGGAAAAAAGGGAATATGATAATGACCCTACTAAGAAGCTGCTATGTACCAGAGAGGAAATCCCTCTAACCTCTCAATGAAAAATTACAAGATGAAAAAATAGGAGATGAAACAGCACCAATTCTCAGGGTCAACACAGAGTATCACCCCAAGGTGAAAAAAGTGGTCGTGATAATTCACACGTCACAAAAAGTGGTGCAGTGCAATCTCTAGGATGGAAAATTATACATGCATAGAAGGTTACCCTCCTCATCCAGCAGACTCATAGTATGAAGTAGCAGAACCTTCCAAAAACCCTCATGAATTTATGCAAAGACAGAAAAATACAATACACAATGGTACAGTACAGTAGATACAGTGGCAAGAAAAAGTATGTGAACCTTTGGACTTAATAACTGGTTGACCCTCCTTTGGCAGCAATAACTTCAACCAAACGTTCCCTGTAGTTGCAGATCAGACCTGCACAACGATCTGGAGTCATTTTGGACCACTCCTCTTCACAAAACTTTCAGTGTAGCAATATTCTTGGGATGTCTGGTGTGAATCGCTCTCTTAAGGTAATGCCACAGCATCGGGTTGAGGTCAGGACTCTGACTGGGCCACTCCAGAAGGCGTATTTTGTTTTGTTGAAGCCATTCTTTTGTTGAATTACTTGTATGCTTTGGGTCATTGTCCTGTTGCATCACCCATCCTCTGCGGAGCTTCAGTTGGCGGACAGATGGTCTTACGTTTTCCTGCAAAATGTCTTGATAAACTCTGGAATTCATTTTTCCAACAATGACAACAATCCGTCCAGGCCCTGAGGCAGCAAAGCAGCCCCAAACCATGATGCTTCCTCCGCCATGGTTTACAGTGGGGATGAGGTTTTGATGTTGTGTGCTGTGCCTTTTTTTCTCCACACATAGTGTTGTGTGTTTTTTCCAAACAACTCAATTTTGGTTTCATCTGTCCACAGAATATTTTTCCAGTAGTGCTGTGGAACATCCAGGTGCTCTTTTGCAAACTTCAAACGTGCTGCAATATTCTTTTTGGACAGCAATGGCTTCCTCTGTGGTGTCCTCCCATGTACTCCATTCTTGTTTAATGTTTTCCTTATTGTAGATGTGTCAACAAAAATGTTAGCATGTGCCAGAGATTTCTGTAAGTCTTTAGCTGACACTCTAGGATTCTTCTTTACCTCATTAAACATTCTGCGCTGTGCTCTTGGAGTCATCTTTACAGGACGACCACGCCTAGGGAGAGTAGCAACAGTGCTGAACTTTCTCCATTTGTAGACAGTCTGTCTTACCGTGGACACATGAACATCAAGGCTTTTGGAGATACTTTTGTAACCCTTTCCAGCTTAATGCAAGTTAACAATTCTTGATCGTAGGTCTTCTGAGAGCTCTTTTCTGCGAGGCATGGTTCACATCAGGCAGTGCTTCTTGAAACCAGTAAACCCAAAACTGGTGTGTGTTTTTAAAGGGCAGGACAGCTTTCAGCAACACATCCAATAATATCACACTGATTGGACTCAAGGTTGGCTCACTCCTGGCTCCAATTAGCTCTTGGAGAAGTCATTAGGCTAGGGGTTCACATACTTTTTCCACCATGCACTGTGAATGTTTACATGGTATGTTCAATAAACACATGAAAACATATAATGTTTGTGTTGTATTATTTTAAGCAGACTGTGTTTTTCAAATTGTTGTGACTCAGATGAAGATCCGAGCACATTTTATGACCAATTCATGCAAAACTCCACGTAATCCCAAAGGGTTTACATACTTTTTCTTGCCACTGTATATTGGTGAGTAGAATCTCGAAGGTCACTGACTCACATGATCCAGAGCCTGAATGGATAAGGCTTAATTAAGTCGCTTTGGGTCCATTCTAGGATGACCCGGTCCCTCTTCCTTCATACACCGGTCAAGTCCAAGCACATGTGGAAGGAAATAGTGCAATTCTGTATGCAGACCATATATCAGTATAAAATATGAATAAAAAACTCACACTTTGCAGAGCCTGTAATGATTTCAGTGGCTCAGTATACAGGCTTGTGGTACCTTAAGCGCATAAGGAGTACCAATCCTTAATCCATGGACACACAGCAGGATACAGGAAGTTGTATAAAATAAAATACTTTAATAAGTAAAAATAGCAGACATAGGAACCAAAACGCGTTTCGCAGCAAGGCTTCATCAGTTGGTTCTGCCGTTAAAATACAATACATGGTTATTTGTACATTTAATAAATGACTTCATCGTATCCAGGTGTCCATTCTCGAAGATAGGCTTGGAACGCAGCGTTCACGCAGGTGCGTCCATATTCCAGCGCATTCTCATGACGTCAAGTTCTTCTATGCATACGGCGTCCAGTCAGTTCCAAACATTGCCTCGTCGGCGCATGCGTCCAATTCCACTTCATTCCTCCTCCTCCGTATGGTACGATCCGCCTTCCTTAATGCTTTCAGTCCTCATAAAAGGCCCTATAAGGACCATAAACAATACCTATGGCATAAAAAACGGGGGTATAACATTCTCGTATAACCCGCAAACAATTAATACAAACAAATACATACACAAAATTTGTATTATTATACACTAAATAAAATAATATATGTGAAGAAAAACAAGAATCAAATAGAGAGAGTGATAAAAAAGGGGCTACAAGAAATGACAGACCTCAAAATCGTTGTTGAGTCCATATGGGGTCATAGTATTAAGCTCAAAAATATATTTCATTTCCTCTCGAGCCAATACAAGATTATGATTACCTCCCCTCCAATCCTTATTTATCCTCTTTAAAATACAAAAATTAAGGCCCTTTGTATCCTCTAAATGCTTATTCTTAAAATGAAGTGACACATTATGTAATTCATAGCCCTTGCGGATGTTCTGAATGTGTTCCCCAAGCGTACATAAATTGATCTGGATGTTCTACCGATGTAGTGGAGGCCGCAGGGGCAAGAGAGGCAATATACCACATTCTTAGTGGTGTCCTTATAGGGCCTTTTAGGAGGACTGAAAGCATTAAGGAAGGCGGATCGTAACATACAGCGTTACGGAGGAGGAGGAATGAAGTGGAATTGGACGCATGCGCCGATGAGGCAATGTTTGGAACTGACCGGACGCCGTATGCATAGGAGAACTTGACGTCATGAGAATGCGCTGGGCAGGGATGTGCAGACGAGGGCGCAGGTGAGGCAGGGTCTCACCTGCCATAATTCCATTAAGTGGTGACTGTAAACTTGTAAAATAAAACCTGCTGCTGATATTTTTTAAAAAAAGTTCACTTACTCACTGCTCCACACTCCCCCGCCATCCGTCTCTGCTCCTTCACTTTTTTTTCCCTTGAGTTCACTGGCTGCTGTGTGATGTGAATCATCACACAGCAGTGGCAGCCTGCTCTGAGCCTACGCAATTTGTGTAGCTGAATGCTACACTAATTGCGTAGCTCAAGCTGGCGAATAGATTTAGATTGAAGTCTGCAGCGCTCGTCTGGTGCTGCCTACTTCCTGAATCTATGCTCTTCAGTGCCTCAAAGAGGGACTGAGAGCAATTGAATTGTTTGGACCAATGGGAAAGCACCATTGATCTCAAGCAATTCAAAAATGCTTCCATGGGAGGCAGGCCTGCTATGGATTGATTGATGCAGGACTGTGGCCTCCTCAGTCCTGGGGGCGTACCGCGGGGCTGTGTGCCTGGAGGCACATCCTGGGGAGCAGCAATAGATCCTGGGGAGCCCTGTGAGCAGCAAGAGATCGTGGGGAGCCCTGAGAGCAGCAAGAGATCCAGGGGAGCCCTGAGAGAAGCAAGAGATCCTGGAAGCCCTGAAATCAGCAAGATCCTGGGGAGCCCTGAGAGCAGCAAGATCCTGGGGAGAACTGACAACAGACAGATCCTGGGGAGCACTCAGAGAGCAGCCAGATCCTGGGGAGCACTGAGAACAGCCAGTTCCTGGGGAGCACTGAGAACAGCCAGTTCCTGGGGAGCACTGAACAGCCAATTCATGGGGAGCATTGAGAGCAGTCAAATCCCGGGGAGCTCTGAGAGCAGCCAGATCCTGGGGAGCTCTGAGAGCAGCCAGATCCTGGGGAGCTCTGAGAGCAGCCAGATCCTGGGGAGCTCTGAGAGCAGCCAGATCCTGGGGAGCTCTGAGAGCAGCCAGATCCTGGGGAGCTCTGAGAGCAGCCAGTTCCTGAGGAGCACTGAGAGCAGCCAGTTCCTGAGGAGCACTGAGAGCAGCCAGGTCTTGTGAGCACTGAGAGCAGCCAGTTCCTGGGCAGCCCTGAGAGCAGCCAGATCCTAGGGAGTACTGAACCTAAGTAACCTGTGTATATCTGGTTCTGATACTAGCCAGTGCCTCACCAGCCACTGACCTCACTACACGTCACTGGCACCGGGATATGGACGCACCCGTGTGAACGCTGTGTTCCAAGCCTATCTTCGAGAATGGACACCTGGATACGATTAAGTCATTTATTAAATGTATAAATAACCATGTATTGTATTTTAACGGCAGAACCAATTGACGAAAAGCCTTGCTGCGAAACGCGTTTTGGTTCCTATGCCTGCTATTTTTACTTATTAAAAGTATTTTATTTTATAAAACTTCCTGTAACCTGCTGTGTGTCCATGGATTAAGGATTGGTACTCCTTATGTGCTTAAGGTACCACAAGCCTGTATACTGAGCCACTGAAATCATTACAGGCTCTGCAAAGTGTGAGTTTTTTATTCATATTATATACTGATATACGGTCTGCATACAGAATTGCACTATCTTTTATACCATTTCCTTCCACATGTGCTTGGACTTGACCGGTGTATGAAGGAAGAGGGACGGGGTCATCCTAGGATGGACCCAAAGTGACTTAATTGAGTCTTATCCATTCAGGCTCTGGATCATGTGAGTTAGTGACCTTCAAGATTCTACTCACCAATATATCTACTGTACTGTACCATTGTGTATTGTATTTTTTTGTCTTTGCATAAATTCCTGAGGGTTTTTGGAAGGTTCTGCTACTTCATACTATGAGTCTGCTGGATGAGGAGGGTAACCTTCTATGCATGTATAATTTTCCATCCTAGAGATTGCACTGCACCACTTTTTGTGACGTGTGAATTATCACGACCACTTTTTTCACCTTGGGGTGATACTCTGTGTTGACCCTGTGAATTGGTGCTGTTTCCTCTCCTGTTTTTTCATCTTGTAATTTTTCATTGAGAGGTTAGAGGGATTTCCTCTCTGGTACATAGCAGCTTCTTAGTAGGGTCATTATCATATTCCCTTTTTTCCCCCCACTTCTATCCAGCGCCCCTTTGTGTTGACTTTTCCTCAACCAGCAGTAAAAGGCTATTACAGCAGCTTGCAGCAGAAGTACGCAGCCTTCAGTGAACCAGTAGTAAAGGCTATAACAGCAGCTTGCAGCACAAGTAAACAGCCTTCAGTGAACCAGAGAGTCTGCCTACAGCTACAGCATGTGGGCTTTGTAAAACTTTGCCACAGCGCCTGCTATCCAGACGGCTCCTCTGCTGCTCTCTTCTTATTCTTCTCCTCTGTGTAAACATGGCAGACAGAAGAAGCCCTCTAACAACACAGGAAAGGCAACTTGTTTCAGATGTGGAAGTAATGAATATAAATCCAATCAGAAGCAAACGCAATACAAAACCTACACGGAAGATTATTGAAACACTTATGGACATAAAGTATGAGAAATCACAGCAAATGTCATGGCTTTGGGAACAGGTGATGAGTTATGTGTCCACCATCACACACTCCATTCGTGATGCATCCTCACTACTAAAAGAGGTTTTAAGACAGCTTTCTACAGCTCATGCTCAATATCTTGCCCACCTTCACATTTATGTCTCTAATTTAGAGAAGATAAATTCTGAACAGGCTTTACAAGAAATAGATGAATTAAAATGTCTTAATTCAGAAAGAGACAATTTAGTACATCAGGCCAGAGTAAAGGCAGAAGAGAGAATTGCCCAACTCCAAGAGACTGCGTCTCACAGTTCAGCATCTAGCAAGCATTCAAATAGCTCGCATCTCTCAAGGTCAAAATCCTCACAATATTCAAAGAGTTCATTAATTAGTCTGCAGCTTATCTAAGCCCGGGCAAAGGCAGAAACTACAAAAATACAGACGGCCTTTGCAAAAAGGAAAGCGGAGATGGAGACAGACGCCGCTCGCGAAAAAGCAGAAATTGAAACGGACGCCGCTCGCAAGAAAGCAGCTATGGAAACGTAAGAAGCTCGCAAAAGAGCGGAAATAGAAGCCCTAGAGAAACAGTGTGCATGCCACAGCTGTGGCAATGCTAAGGGTTCTAGAACAAGCTGCCGGGGCAAGTGAAAGAGACAGCATCAGCTTGGGCAGCGTGGATGATGGAGTTTCCACTAAACGCACCAGAGGCTATGTACTAAAGCAAAACAGTGAATCTCTCATAACATCAAATGTTCCTGACAGTTGTGACAACCTTCCAAAACATTTAGAAGTCTCTTTGGCAGTAACCTGCATCCAAGGTCAGTACAATACTCTTAGCTAATGACCCTGACCTTCCTTCACACGACCTAGTGCAACAGAAATCCCAATGCGTTAAGGGTCAGATGCAATTCTACCCTCCAGCAACTCATCAAAATCCCTGCAACCATACAGCTATAAAACCATGCCTGCCTGAGTCTATGGACGTTAAACTGACTCCAGGGCTAAATACAGATGCAACCGTATACTACCCTATGTCACTTAATCAGAATACTGCAAACACCTTTCAAACTTCATTTCCCTGCCCAAAGTCAGAGAAAACAGACATGTCTGAGTTTGCTAGATACATGGCTCACCATGAACTCACCAAGACAAGCCTTTCGAACTTCGATGACCAGCCTGAGAACTACAGAAGCTGGAAGGGTGCCTTCAGAACTGCAATTAGTGATCTTGGCATTACTCCTGCTGAGGAACTGGACCTGCTGATCAGATGGCTTGGTCCACAGTCTACAGAACGTGTCAAGAGACTCAGAGCTGTCCACATCAATAATCCAACGTTGGGCCTCGACGCTGCTTGGCAAAGACTTGATCAAAGCGATGGCAGCCCTGAAGCCATAGAGAACGCTCTGTTGAATCGCCTGCTTTGTTTCCCAAAGATTTCCGGCAAGGACAATCAGAAATACTTGGAACTCAGAGACCTTCTCTGGGAGCTGCAGCTGGCCAAGACAGACACTTACCTACCTGGCCTCAGCTATCTGGACACTGATCATGGGGTAAACCCAATAGTTTTCAAGCTGCCATACAATATCCAGGAAAAATGGACTGCACTTGGGGCAACGTATAAAAGAGTGAACCAAATCTCCTTTCCACCTTTCTCCTACTTTTGTGAGTTCATAAAGGGACATTGCAGAAACAAAGAATGACCCCAGTTTTACCTAAAATGAGTTCCACACTTCAGGCTTCCTTCCTCAGATGTCCGACAGCTCGCACTTTAATCACAGAGGCAGCATGGGTCCAGTATCAGTGAAGAAGACTAACGTCCTCCCCCCTCCTACCTCAATTCCTGACGAGTGCAAACAAGGTGAAAAGATTGAGAATCCTAACCGCCTTTGTCCAATTCATAAGAAGCCACATCCCCTAAAAACGTGCATCGGCTTCAGAAAGAAACCACTCCAAGAGCGCAAGGAGCTCCTAAAGACATATGGTGTATGTTTCAGATGTTGTGCTTCTACTGAGCACTTTGCCAAAGACTGCAAATTTCCTAACAAGTGCATAGAATGCGATAGTGTGGATCATGTGCAGGCGCTACATCCATCTCAGTACATGCCTGCAACGTCAACAGACCCCCCCCCTGTGTTAATGAACGGCGGGGAGACTACAGATCAGGAAGTTACCATAGTGTCCTCTTCTTGTACAGCAGTATGCAGTGAACATCTTTGCGACAAGTCTTGTGCTAAAAATAAAATATGCTTAGTTAACATATATCACAAGGATCACCCAGGAAAGTCTGTTAAAGTATACGCCATCCTGGACGATCAGAGCAATCGGTCCCTCGCAAGAACGGAACTCTTTGATCTTTTCAACATAAAAGAAGATTCCTACCCTTATACTTTAGGTACATGTAGTGGCATTACAGAGGTCTCTGGAAGAAGAGCCAGCGGATTCGTAGTAGCTTCTCTTGGGGGCAATCTGGAATTACCCACACTTGTCGACTGCAACCAGATCCCATCTAACAAACAAGAGATCCCTACACCATCCTCATCTGAAGGCTATAGCTAATGAAATACCAGCCCTTGACAAGAAAGCAGATATCCTAATTCTCCTGGGCAGAGATATCCTCAGAGTACATAAAGTACGGCAACAAATTAATGGTCCACATGATGCTCCATTCGCTCAACGCCTTGATCTAGGTTGGGTTATCATAGGCAATGTTTGTATAAAGGAAATGAAGGTGCCTACCAAGATTGCTTCCTACAGAACACATATCTTGCTAAATGGTCGCAACACCTATCTTGAACCGTGGCCACACCATTACAGAGTGAAGGAGAAATCAAACAGCAACGAATGGCAACATGATGACCAAGATAAATTAAATATCTTTCAGTCATGGGATAACACAATTGGAGCCACAGTGTTCAATTCTACCAATGATGACAACAAACTAGCACTGGCAAGAGAGGATAAAGAATTTGCTCAGGATGATGCCAATAGCGGAGTAGCACCCTTACCCTCTGGTACGCCTAGAGAAAAGCTACCTAACAATCTACCGCAAGTAGCTGCTCGATTTGCCTCTTTAAAGTGCACCTTGAAGAAGAAAACCGAGGCTGTGAAGAAGGTGAACCAGCTTCATGCCAGCCGGAATCCAGTGCTGATCCGCATAATCGGGAAATAGTCCTGTTCTGCCATGTATGCCAAGAAAGCCCTCTACAAGTGCAAGTACATGTGTAGTCAAACCTCATAAAATGCTTTACCTTAGTCTTTCTGGTCTCCGCATTGGGTTTCCAGGAGGACATTTAAAGTTATAGTGTTAGTTTATTTTGAAATCTAAAGTTTTCAGACGGGGAGTGTCATGCCCCATGACTCAGGGTTTATTGTATATTTTACTGTTTTGTGTTGAATCTGCCTTCTCTGCTTACATGCTATTGATTTCATAGCTATTTTGTCCCTGCTGGGTTTCCTTAGCTTGCTGTATCCAGCTAGTTTCCACCCTTTGCTCAGTGTCTTGTTTCTAAGGGACTTCCTGGTCACATAGCAGCCATTCTGTGCTCACTGCTGGACAAAACTAATGTCTTTTTACCTGCATTGCTGTACACTATTACAATATTGTCAGTCTGATCATAAAATTCTTTCACTGGATTCATCTTTCTACGTGTCAGTTTTGCTGAGTTGAAGCTATCTGCCGAACTTCATTGTGTGAGTACCGGTCAGATACAGATTTAGCTAATCTAAAGCATCCATGCCTCACAGCTTTGCTTAGGGAAGCAGAATAAACGGGTTTATTTTCTTTTTTTAAAGATTGTTTATTCTTTTCATTTTCAGCAAAAGCCCATTATTAATTATTATTATTATTATTATGGAGAAAACCTGTTTGTGTATTTTAACAGATCTTTTTATTATTTAGACACATCTTTCTTATTTATATTAGAATTTTTTTCCCCGCAGCTCGAAATTCATCGATGCCAATTCGCTCGATTCGGTGGTTTTCAGCAACATTCGGTGACCATTTGCTAAATGGTGAATTCACTGTGAGCATTTTCCATGCTTCGTAATGTTGGTGCTTTGTGAATAGACCCTTAAATCGTTGCCAGATAATGACTTTGTAACCGGCTCATTCGTTGATGTTAGTGGCTGAATCGCGCCCTGGAATTCATGGAAAAGAACAGTGAGTCAGAGGAAGCCATTAACCGTTAGCGCTCCCCATTTCAAACTCTATGATTGAGACGCGGTGTTCGCCTCTGCTTACTGATTCCGGCAGCGTCACGGCTCCATGATTACAAATGCAAGTCCCGTATGCGCTCACATAAGGGGCAGTGCAGGTTCAGGGGATGGACGGGGACCTGTTAGTCTTTCTGCAGGTGTCCAGGGGCGGCGGCGGATCCTGCAGGGGGGACCAGAGGTGAAGAAGAGATTCTGTTTAGGGTTTTTGCAAACTTCACACCAGGGTCACACTCAGCAGGAGGGGTTGCTGGATGCAGATGAGGAGTGTGCAGGAGGGTGTGCTGGATGCAGAGGAGGAGTGGGCAGGAAGGGGTTGCTGGATGCAGAGGAGGAGTGTGTGCAGGAAGGGGTTGCTGGATGTAGAGGTGGAGTGTGCAGGAAGGGGTTGCTGGATGCAGAGGAGGAGTGTGCATGAAGGGTTGCTGGATGCAGAGGAGGAGTGTGCATGAAGGGGTGCTGGATGCAGAGGAGGAGTGTGCAGGAAGGGGTTACTGGATGCAGAGGAGGAGTGCAGGGGGGTGCTGGATGCAGAGGAGGAGTGTGCAGGAGGGGATGCTGGATGCAGAGGAGGAGTGTGCAGGAAGGGGTTGCTGGATGCAGAGGAGGAGTGTGCATGAAGGGTTGCTGGATGCAGAGGAGGAGTGTGCATGAAGGGGTGCTGGATGCAGAGGAGGAGTGTGCAGGAAGGGGTTACTGGATGCAGAGGAGTGCAGAAGGGGGTGCTGGATGCAGAGGAGGAGTGCAGGAGGGGTGCTGGGTGCAGAGGAGGAGTGTGCAGGAGGGGATGCTGGATGCAGAGGAGTGTGCAGGTTGGGGTGCTGGATGCAGAGAGAGTGTGTGCAGGAGGGGGTGCTGGATGTAGAGTGGAGTGTGCATGAGGGGGTGCGAATGCAGAGGAGGAGAGTCAGAGGGGGTGCGAGATGCAGAGGAGGAGTGTGCAGGAAGGGGTTGCTGGATGCAGAGGAGGAGTGTGCAGGAGGGTTGCTGGATGCAGAGGAGGAGTGTGCAGGAGGGGTGCTGGATGCAGAGGAGGAGTGGGCAGGAAGGGGTTGCTGGATGCAGAGGAGGAGTGTGCAGGAGTGGGTGCTGATGCAGAGGTGGAGTGTGCAGGAGGGGGTGCTGATGCAGAGGAGTAGTATGTGCAGGATCAGGAGGGGGAGCTGGATGCACAGGAGGAGTGTGCAGGAGTGGGTGCTGGATGCAGAGGTGGAGTGTGCAGAAGGGGGTGCTGGATGCAGAGGAGGAGTGCAGGAGGGGTGCTGGTTGCAGAGGACAGAGTGCCAGGAAGGGGTTGCTGATGCAGAGGAGGAGTGTGCAGGAGGGTTGCTGGATGCAGAGCAGGAGTGTCGCCGGGTTGCTGGATGCAGAGGAGGAGTGTGCAGGAGTGGGTGCTGGATGCAGAGGTGGAGTGTGCAGGAAGGGGTTGCTGGATGCAGAGGTGGAGTGTGCAGGAGGGGGTGCTGGATGCATTGCAGAGGAGGAGTGTGTAGGTTGGGGTGCTGGATGCAGAGGAGGAGTGTGTGCAGGAGGGGGTGCTGGATGTAGAGATGGAGTGTGCAGAGGGGGTGCGAGATGCAGAGGAGGTTGTGTGCAGGAAGCGGTGCTTGCTGGATGCAGAGGAGGAGTGTGCAGGAGGGGTGCTGGATGCAGAGGAGGAGTGTGAAGGAGGGGGTGCTGGATGTAGAGATGGAGTGTGCAGGAGGGGGTGCGAGATGCAGAGGAGGTGTGTGCAGGAAGGGGTTGCTGGATGCAGAGGAGGAGTGTGCAGGAGGGGTGCTGGATGCAGAGGAGGAGTGTGAAGGAGGGGGTGCTGGATGTAGAGATGGAGTGTGCAGGAGGGGGTGCGAGAGATGCAGAGGAGGTGTGTGCAGGAAGGGGTTGCTGGATGCAGAGGAGGAGTGTGCAGGAGGGGTGCTGGATGCAGAGGAGGAGTGTGAAGGAGGGGGTGCTGATGCAGAGGAGTAGTATGTGCAGGACTCAGGAGGGGGAGCTGGATGCAGAGGAGGAGTGTGCAGGAGGGGGTTGCTGTATGCAGAGGATTGTGCAGGAGGGGGTGCTGGATGCAGAGGAGGAGTATGCAGGAAGGGGTTGCTGGATGCAGAGGAGGAGTGTGCATGAAGGGTTGCTGGATGCAGAGGAGGAGTGTGCATGAAGGGGTGCTGGATGCAGAGGAGGAGTGTGCATGAAGGGTTGCTGGATGCAGAGGAGGAGTGTGCATGAAGGGGTGCTGGATGCAGAGGAGGAGTGTGCAGGAAGGGGTTGCTGGATGCAGAGGAGGAGTGTGCAGGAAGGGGTTACTGGATGCAGAGGAGTGCAGAAGGGGGTGCTGGATGCAGAGGAGGAGTGCAGGAGGGGTGCTGGATGCAGAGGAGGAGTGTGCAGGAGGGGATGCTGGATGCAGAGGAGTGTGCAGGTTGGGGTGCTGGATGCAGAGGAGGAGTGTGTGCAGGAGGGGGTGCTGGATGTAGAGATGGAGTGTGCTTGAGGGGGTGCGAGATGCAGAGGAGGAGTGTGCAGGAGGGGGTGCGAGATGCAGAGGAGGAGTGTGCAGGAAGGGGTTGCTGGATGCAGAGGAGGAGTGTGCAGGAGGGGTGCTGGATGCAGAGGAGGAGTGTGCAGGAAGGGGTTGCTGGATGCAGAGGAGGAGTGTGCAGGAGTGGGTGCTGATGCAGAGGAGTAGTATGTGCAGGACTCAGGAGGGGGAGCTGGATGCACAGGAGGAGTGTGCAGGAGTGGGTGCTGGATGCAGAGGTGGAGTGTGCAGAAGGGGGTGCTGGATGCAGAGGAGGAGTGCAGGAGGGGGTGCTGGTTGCAGAGGAGCAGTGTGCAGGAAGGGTTTGCTGGATGCAGAGGAGGAGTGTGCAGGAAGGGGTTGCTGGATGCAGAGGAGGAGTGTGCACGAAGGGGTTGCTGGATGCAGAGGAGGAGTGTGCAGGAAGGGGTTGCTGGATGCAGAGGAGGAGTGTGCAGGAAGGGGTGCTGGATGCAGAGGAGGAGTGCAGGAGGGGGTGCTGGTTGCAGAGGAGCAGTGTGCAGGAAGGGTTTGCTGGATGCAGAGGAGAGGAGTGTGCAGGAAGGGTTGCTGGATGCAGAGGAGGAGTGTGCAGGAGGGGTTGCTGGATGCAGAGGAGGAGTGTGCAGGAAGGGGTTGCTGGATGCAGAGGTGGAGTGTGCAGGAGGGGGTGCTGGATGCATTGCAGAGGAGGAGTGTGCAGGAGGGGGTGCTGATGCAGAGGAGTGTGTAGGTTGGGGTGCTGGATGCAGAGGAGGAGTGTGTGCAGGAGGGGGTGCTGGATGTAGAGATGGAGTGTGCAGGAGGGGGTGTGAGATGCAGAGGAGGAGTGTGAAGGAGTGGGTGCTGGATGCAGAGGTGGAGTGTGCAGGAGGGGGTGCTGATGCAGAGGAGTAGTATGTGCAGGACTCAGGAGGGGGAGCTGGATGCAGAGGAGGAGTGTGCAGGAGGGGGTTGCTGTATGCAGAGGATTGTGCAGGAGGGGGTGCTGGATGCAGAGGAGGAGTGTGCAGGAAGGGGTTGCTGGATGCAGAGGATTGTGTAGGAGGGGGCTGGATGTAGAGATGGAGTGTGCAGGAGGGGTGCTGGATGCAGAGGAGGAGTGTGCAGGAGGGGGTGCTGGATGTAGAGGTGGAGTGTGCAGGAGGAGGTGCTGGATGTAGAGGTGGAGTGTGCAGGAGGAGGTGCTGGATGTAGAGGTGGAGTGTGCAGGAGGAGGTGCTGGATGTAGAGGTGGAGTGTGCAGGAGGTCTTGCTGTGTGGAGGAGGTTTTGCTGTGTGTGGAGGTGGTGGGAGGAGGTGTTCCAGCCTGGATGAAGTGTTGCTGTGTGTGGAGGAGGTGTTGCTCTGTGGAGGTGGTGGGAGGAGGTGTTCCAGGCTGGAGGAGGTGCTCCAGGCTGGAGGTGGTGGGAGGAGGTGTTCCAGGCTGGATGAGGTGAGAGGAGGTGTTCCAGGCTGGAGGAGGTGTTCCAGGCTAGAGGTGGTGGGAGGAGGTGTTCCAGCCTGGATGAGGTGTTGCTGTGTGTGGAGGAGGTGTTCCAGGCTGGAGGAGGTGTTGCTGTGTGTGGAGGAGGTGTTCCAGGCTGGAGGAGGTGTTGCTGTGTGTGGAGGAGGTGTTCCAGGCTGGAGGAGGAGGTGTTGCTGTATGTGGAGGAGGTGTTGCTGTGTGTGGAGGAGGTGCTCCAGGCTGGAGGAGGTGTTGCTGTGTGTGGAGGAGGTGTTCCAGGCTGGAGGAGGTGTTGCTGTGTGTGGAGGAGGTGCTGTGTGTGGAGGAGGTGTTCCAGGCTGGAGGAGGTGTTGCTGTGTGTGGAGGAGGTGCTCCAGGCTGGAGGAGGTGTTGCTGTGTGTGGAGCAGGTGCTCCAGGCTGGAGGAGGTGTTGCTGTGTGTGGAGGAGGTGCTCCAGGCTGGAGGAGGTGTTGCTGTGTGTGGAGGAGATGTTCCAGGCTGGAGGAGGTGTTCCAGGCTGGAGGAGGTGTTGCTGTGTGTGGAGGAGGTGTTGCTGTGTGTGGAGGAGGTGCTCCAGGCTGGAGGAGGTGTTGCTGTGTGTGGAGGAGATGTTCCAGGCTGGAGGAGGTGTTGCTGTGTGTGGAGGAGGTGTTCCAGGCTGGAGGAGGTGTTGCTGTGTGTGGAGGAGGTGTTCCAGGCTGGAGGAGGTGTTGCTGTGTGTGGAGGAGGTGTTCCAGGCTGGAGGAGGTGTTGCTGTGTGTGGAGGAGATGTTCCAGGCTGGAGGAGGTGTTCCAGGCTGGAGGAGGTGTTGCTGTGTGTGGAGGAGGTGTTCCAGGCTGGAGGAGGTGTTGCTGTGTGTGGAGGAGGTGTTCCAGGCTGGAGGAGGTGTTGCTGTGTGTGGAGGAGATGTTCCAGGCTGGAGGAGGTGTTGCTGTGTGTGGAGGAGGTGTTCCAGGCTGGAGGAGGTGTTGCTGTGTGTGAGGAGGTGTTCCAGGCTGGAGGAGGTGTTGCTGTGTGTGGAGGAGGTGTTCCAGGCTGGAGGAGGTGTTGCTGTGTGTGGAGGAGTGTTCCAGGCTGGAGATGTTCCAGGCTGGAGGAGTGTTGCTGTGTGTGGAGGAGATGTTCCAGGCTGGAGGAGGTGCTGCTGTGTGTGGAGGAGGTGCTGCTGTGTGTGGAGGAGGTGCTCCAGGCTGGAGGAGGTGTGCTGCTGTGTGTGGAGGAGGTGTTGCTGTGTGTGGAGGAGGTGTTCCAGGCTGGAGGAGGTGTTGCTGTGTGTGTGGAGGAGGTGTTCCAGGCTGGAGGAGGTGTTGCTGTGTGTGGAGGAGGTGTTCCAGGCTGGAGGAGGTGTTGCTGTGTGTGTGGAGGAGGTGTTCCAGGCTGGAGGAGGTGTTGCTGTGTGTGGGAGGTGTTCCAGGCTGGAGGAGGTGTTGCTGTGTGTGGAGGAGGTGTTCCAGGCTGGAGGAGGTGTTGCTGTGTGTGGAGGAGGTGTTCCAGGCTGGAGGAGGTGTTGCTGTGTGTGGAGGAGGTGTTCCAGGCTGGAGGAGGTGTTGCTGTGTGTGGAGGAGATGTTCCAGGCTGGAGGAGGTGTTCCAGGCTGGAGGAGGTGTTGCTGTGTGTGGAGGAGGTGTTCCAGGCTGGAGGAGGTGTTGCTGTGTGTGGAGGAGGTGTTCCAGGCTGGAGGAGGTGTTGCTGTGTGTGGAGGAGGTGTTCCAGGCTGGAGGAGGTGTTGCTGTGTGTGGAGGAGGTGTTGCTGTGTGTGGAGGAGGTGTTCCAGGCTGGAGGAGGTGTTGCTGTGTGTGGAGGAGATGTTCCAGGCTGGAGGAGGTGTTGCTGTGTGTGGAGGAGGTGTTCCAGGCTGGAGGAGGTGTTGCTGTGTGTGGAGGAGGTGTTGCTGTGTGTGGAGGAGGTGTTCCAGGCTGGAGGAGGTGTTGCTGTGTGTGGAGGAGGTGTTCAGGCTGGAGGAGGTGTTGCTGTGTGTGGAGGAGGTGTTCCAGGCTGGAGGAGGTGTTGCTGTGTGTGGAGGAGGTGTTCCAGGCTGGAGGAGGTGTTGCTGTGTGTGGAGGAGGTGTTCCAGGCTGGAGATGTTCCAGGCTGGAGGAGGTGTTGCTGTGTGTGGAGGAGATGTTCCAGGCTGGAGGAGGTGCTGCTGTGTGTGGAGGAGGTGCTGCTGTGTGTGGAGGAGGTGCTCCAGGCTGGAGGAGGAGGTGCTGCTGTGTGTGGAGGAGGTGCTGCTGTGTGTGGAGGAGGTGCTGCTGTGTGTGGAGGAGGTGTTCCACGCTGGAGGAGGTGTTGCTGTGTGTGGAGGAGGTGTTCCAGGCTGGAGGAGGTGTTGCTGTGTGTGGAGGAGGTGTTCCAGGCTGGAGGAGGTGTTGCTGTGTGTGTGGAGGAGATGTTCCAGGCTGGAGGAGGTGTTGCTGTGTGTGGAGGAGGTGTTCCAGGCTGGAGGAGGTGTTGCTGTGTGTGGAGGAGATGTTCCAGGCTGGAGGAGGTGTTGCTGTGTGTGGAGGAGGTGTTCCAGGCTGGAGAGTGTTGCTGTGTGTGGAGGAGGTGTTCCAGGCTGGAGGAGGTGTTGCTGTGTGTGGAGGAGATGTTCCAGGCTGGAGGAGGTGTTGCTGTGTGTGGAGGAGGTGTTGCTGTGTGTGGAGGAGGTGTTCCAGGCTGGAGGAGGTGTTGCTGTGTGTGGAGGAGGTGTTCCAGGCTGGAGGAGGTGTTGCTGTGTGTGGAGGAGGTGTTCCAGGCTGGAGATGTTCCAGGCTGGAGGAGGTGTTGCTGTGTGTGGAGGAGGTGCTGCTGTGTGTGGAGGAGGTGCTGCTGTGTGTGGAGGAGGTGTTCCACGCTGGAGGAGGTGTTGCTGTGTGTGGAGGAGGTGTTCCAGGCTGGAGGAGGTGTTGCTGTGTGTGGAGGAGGTGTTCCAGGCTGGAGGAGGTGCTGCTGTGTGTGGAGGAGGTGCTGCTGTGTGTGGAGGAGGTGCTCCAGGCTGGAGGAGGAGGTGCTGCTGTGTGTGGAGGAGGTGCTGCTGTGTGTGGAGGAGGTGTTGCTGTGTGTGGAGGAGGTGTTCCAGGCTGGAGGAGGTGTTGCTGTGTGTGGAGGAGGTGCTCCAGGCTGGAGGAGGTGTTGCTGTGTGTGGTGGAGGAGGTGCTGCTGTGTGTGGAGGAGGTGCTCCAGGCTGGAGGAGGAGGTGCTGCTGTGTGTGGAGGAGGTGCTGCTGTGTGTGGAGGAGGTGCTCCAGGCTGGAGGAGGTGTTGCTGTGTGTGGAGGAGGTGTTGCTGTGTGTGGGGAGGTTTTCCAGGCTGGTGGAGGAGGTGGCTGGAGCTCTCTATACACACACGCTGGAGTCACACGAAGCTGGCAGAGATCATGTTGCTGCCGGCTGGAGCTGCTGTCACTGTCTTTAATAAACAGGGAGAGCAAATCAAGAACATGTTCCTGAGGAGCCTCCATGCCTGGTGTAACCTGCAAACACAGACCTTCTGTCTCCATCACACCTGATCAGTTTAGTTGGGATTTTCCTTTTTTCTGCAGCTTTTAATTTTGGATCAGTCAGAGAAGCTGCAGACACCTGGATGTGAGAGGAGACCTGGCAGGTGAAAGCCTGAGGAGCAGAGCATTCAGTGATTGCATGATCTGCTGATTTCTCATGGTTTGGAGGACTTGGTCACTTGGTGTTGGTGTGGTCAGCCTGGTGATGCCAGGGCAGGGGCGCTGCTCTTAGGCTCTTCTCTAGGAGTCTAGGAGAGATGTTTACTTCAGGTGGATCTTCTGAACACAACATGTCTCAGACAGAGGTGGACCTGTCAGGCTGTGGCATCTCCTTTGCCCCTGTTTTAGCAGAAGACCCTGCAGAGTTGTCCTCCCTCGCAGCCCTGAGGAGGCGCAGACTTTCTGGGAAGGAGACCAGGAGAAACTCTTACCAGTTTAACAGAAGGAGCTCAGCTCAGCTGGAGTTGTTGGGTTATGATCCTCCTGGGACCTCCTTCCCTTCATGGTCTCCTGAAGAATCATCCACTCTCGAGGAAAAAGTCATCCCGATCCATGAGGTGTCCTCTAAGCCTCTGCTGCCCAGCAGCCAGGCAGATGTTCTTCCACCTCCAGGGACCCTGAGCAGCATTGTGGACATCAGCTCTGACTCTGAGGATGAGGCCAGCAGAGCCAAGGAGCCCTCAGCTCCAGCCCCCAAGCCCCCAGTCCCAGAAAACCGAAGGGAACAGGAGGAGAACGAGGAGAATGAGACCAAGGCTGTGGCTACATCCCCAGATGGGAGATACCTGAAGTTTAACATTGAGATTGGAAGAGGTTCCTTTAAAACCGTCTACAAGGGACTCGACACAGACACCACCGTGGAGGTAGCGTGGTGTGAGCTCCAGGTAAGCGGCTCCTCATTATCTGCGTTTAGCCTCAATGTGATCAATGTGTGTCAAGTTAATATTCTGAGCTTTGTAACAATGTAACGTGTTTATAAACAACCTGCTGCTTCCAGCTTTATTCTGCACATACACAGCACTGGAGGATAGAGCCCCCCCTCTGCGTATCGGAGGATAGAGCCCCCCCTCTGCGTATCGGAGGATAGAGCCCCCCCTCTGCGTATCGGAGGATAGAGCCCCCCTCTGCGTATCGGAGGATAGAGCCCCCCTCTGCGTATCGGAGGATAGAGCCCCCCTCTGCGTATCGGAGGATAGAGCCCCCCCTCTGCGTATCGGAGGATAGAGCCCCCCCTCTGCGTATCGGAGGATAGAGCCCCCCCTCTGCGTATCGGAGGATAGAGCCCCCCTCTGCGTATCGGAGGATAGAGCCCCCCCTCTGCGTATCGGAGGATAGAGCCCCCCTCTGCGTATCGGAGGATAGAGCCCCCCTCTGCGTATCGGAGGATAGAGCCCCCCCTCTGCGTATCGGAGGATAGAGCCCCCCCTCTGCGTATCGGAGGATAGAGCCCCCCCTCTGCGTATCGGAGGATAGAGCCCCCCCTCTGCGTATCGGAGGATAGAGCCCCCCCTCTGCGTATCGGAGGATAGAGCCCCCCCTCTGCGTATCGGAGGATAGAGCCCCCCCTCTGCGTATCGGAGGATAGAGCCCCCCCTCTGCGTATCGGAGGATAGAGCCCCCCCTCTGCGTATCGGAGGATAGAGCCCCCCCTCTGCGTATCGGAGGATAGAGCCCCCCCTCTGCGTATCGGAGGATAGAGCCCCCCTCTGCGTATCGGAGGATAGAGCCCCCCCTCTGCGTATCGGAGGATAGAGCCCCCCCTCTGCGTATCGGAGGTTAGAGCCCCCCTCTGCGTATCGGAGGTTAGAGCCCCCCCTCTGCGTATCGGAGGATAGAGCCCCCCCTCTGCGTATCGGAGGATAGAGCCCCCCCTCTGCGTATCGGAGGATAGAGCCCCCCCTCTGCGTATCGGAGGATAGAACCCCCCCTCTGCGTATCGGAGGATAGAGCCCCCCCTCTGCGTATCGGAGGATAGAGCCCCCCCTCTGCGTATCGGAGGATAGAGCCCCCCCCTGCGTATCGGAGGATAGAGTCCCCCACCCCCTGCGTATCGGAGGATAGAGTCCCCCACCCCCTGCGTATCGGAGGATAGAGTCCCCCACCCCCTGCGTATCGGGGATAGAGTCCCCCACCCCCTGCGTATCGGGGGATAGAGTCCCCCACCCCCTGCGTATCGGGGGAAGAGTCCCCCACCCCCTGCGTATCGGGGGATAGAGTCCCCCACCCCCTGCGTATCGGGGGATAGAGTCCCCCACCCCCTGCGTATCGGGGGATAGAGTCCCCCACCCCCTGCGTATCGGGGGATAGAGTCCCCCACCCCCTGCGTATCGGGGGATAGAGTCGTCCCCCCCCCCTGTGTATCGGGGGCTTCCTGTATAGTGGTGGTAACTTTACGCTGTGCAGTTACTGTTTACAATTCGAGCCATTGGTCAAATCATAATATTGTTCGTGGATGTTCGTGGAAGTCTCTGCGTCCGCTGCAATGCTTCGATACAGGATGTCCCGGCGGGTGATGAGCCTCGAAGGTTTCCTCCTCCCTCACAGCAAGTTGTGGAAAGTTCTTTAAAGGTTATTCAGAAAGTTCAGACATGTCGGTGTTTTCTCTCTTGGAGCACTTTGGTTCCTGTCGGTGATGCCAGTTCGCCGAACCTTCGGTGAATTCACTATTCCCTGCAGTGTCCCCAAAGTGCATCAAATGTGGAGCCGCCGAAGCTCCCCGAACTGCAGAAAAACAACACAAAAAAAGGAAATCTGCCAATCATCTAATAATAGGTGTTTAAACCAATGAAAATGTGTGAAAATAATAATAAAAAACAGGAATCAAAAATCTCGCCTAAAAAAAAAATAAAGAGACTTTTTGCTGCAGATTAAAATAATAAACGGTTTATTAGATATTGAATTAAAACGGGAATATTTTTAACATTGAAACCTATGGGATTCACCTGAATAAACCTGCCGAATGAAACCACTGAACATCAGGGCATTACACTGACATTTCTCTGCTGTTCAATGTGAATAGATTAACCACAGCTTCTCTATGGGGGATTTCACTGCCGTCGAACAGGCACCGTATTTCACTGTCATCGAACAGGCACCGTATTTCACTGTCACCGAACAGGCACCGTATTTCACTGCCACCGAACAGGCACCGTATTTCACTGCCACCGAACAGGCACCGTATTTCACTGTCATCGAACAGGCACCGTATTTCACTGTCACCGAACAGGCACCGTATTTCACTGTCACCGAACAGGCACCGTATTTCACTGTCATCGAACAGGCACCGTATTTCACTGCCACCGAACAGGCACCGTATTTCACTGTCACCGAACAGGCACCGTATTTCACTGTCACCGAACAGGCACCGTATTTCACTGCCACCGAACAGGCACCGTATTTCACTGCCACCAAAGATCACTGAATTGTTGCAAACTGCACCGTGTTTCACTGTCATTTTGCCGGTATTTGGAGATTTGACAATTTGGCGAAAAGACAAATTGCCATGAAATCGCTCCATGCGGGGAAATTCAGCTTTCGATGCAATTCGGGGGCAAGTTGGTCACTTTTTGAATAACCCTTTAAACGTTCGCATTGAATTGTATGAAAAGAATGGACAGATGTTTGAGAGGAGCAACATCTCCCCACCTGCTGCAACAACAGGTCAGAGGTTTGAAGAATGCAGATTGCAGGGCTGGAGATCTGGAGGAAAGCTCATAATAAAGTGTCTGAGGTTCACTTGTCACAAACTAACAGGTTTATCTGGAAATGTCAAACCTGAGCGTGTGGTGTGAAGCCCCGGCATGTTTAACTGTGTGTGTGTGTGTACGCACACTTTCAGGGTTATTCAGAGAGAGGTGAAAAGCAGGAGGATGGCTGGAGAATGGAAAATTCTAGGTCAAAATAGCCGATTTGGAAAGTGAGATAAGGCTTGGGTCAGACGAGCGCATTCTGTACGGAATGTGTGTTTGTGCACAACGGACGCACTTTCTGACGGAAGACGCGGTAGTGGCCACACAGTCCGTTTTTGTGACTGACTTTATTTTTGACGGATGGAGGGAAAATAAATTAATGTAAATGCCGGACGTGGAAATGCTAGGGTCAGACGAACGCATTTTTTGCATTGAACGAATGGACGTATTTTTTCACGGAGTACGCGATAGTGGTCATACGATGCGCATTGTCGTCCATGATTTTGTATGGATCATCAATAAAACACTTTTTGCGTCTGGACGTTATGTTGGCCGGACATTAGCAGCGTCTGACGTCTCCTAATCACGCACACACGCCGCTAGCGGACGCAGCGCACTCTGTACGTCAGTACTAGCGGTTTGACGTTCTCAAAAAAATGCGTTCGTTTGCCACTTGTGTTGCGCGGCCGGACTTTCGTGCAGCTGTTCTTCGTATGCTGCCCGGCATTGGACGTCATTTGCTGCTACTACGGCCATGATAAAGTGCGGCTAAACGCACGTTAATACTGCGCTCGTCTGACCCTCAGCCTTAATGGGAGAATTTTTCTGGTTTGGCTATTTTGACCTCGAATTTTCCATTCTCCAGTCATTCTCAAGGTTTTCAACTCTCTCTGAATAACCCTGTTTATGAAGTGGAACAATTTGAATTGGTGCAATAAATATATTTACTAACATTCCAGAAGATTCTTCTGAAGTCTGTGTGTGTGCGCCTGCGTGTGTGTGTGCGCCTGTGTGCGTGTGTGCGCACGCCTGTGTGCGTGTGTGCGCACGCCTGTGTGCGTGTGTGCGCGCGCCTGCGTGTGTGTATGTGCGCGCGCCTGCGTGTGTGCGCGCCTGCGTGTGTGTGCGCCTGCGGTGTGTGTGTGTGTGTGCGCCTGCGTGTGTGTGCGTGCGTGTGTGTGCGTGCGCCTGCGTGTGTGCGTGAGCCTGCGTGTGTGCGTGAGCCTGCGTGTGTGCGTGAGCCTGCGTGTGTGCGTGCGCCTGCGTGTGTGTGTGCGCCTGCGTGTGTGTGTGCGCCTGCGTGTGTGTGTGCGCCTGCGTGTGTGTGTGTGTGTGCCTGCGTGTGTGTGTCTGTCTTAAAGAAACTGATAATCCATTAAGATGACATCATGGCTTTTTCCCGAGTCTTGGATTTCTGCACCAGAGGTGTTTGTTTGTGGAATGTTTGGCGCAATAGGAATAATAATGGATATTTCCAGCATTGCATATATATTTATTCTGTCATGTGACCCACTTTCTTTCGATTGGTTATCTGTACGTTCTGCACTAAATACATGAAGAATTGTTACTGGGCAAAACAAACAGTGTGGGGTTGTTGTTGCATTATGTGTATTGCTGTGTAAGGCTAGGGTCAGACTAACGCATTTTTCACGTTGTCCGTGAAAATGTGCGTTCGAAGAATGGACGTATTTTTTCACGGAATACGCAATAGCGGTCATACTATGCGCATTCTCGTCCGTGATTTTGTACGGATCATCAATAAAACCCTTTTTGTGTCTGGACGTTATGTTGGCCGGACATTAGCAGTGTCTGACGTCTCCAATTCACTCACACACGCCGCTAGCGGACGCAGCGCACTCTGTACGTCAGTACTAGTGGTTTAACGTTCTCGAAAAAATGCGTTCATTTTCCACTTGCGTTGCGCAGCCGGACTTTTGTGCGACCGTACTTCGTATATTGGCCGTCATTGCCCGGCATCTGCTGCTAGCACGGCCGTGATTAAGTGCGCCAGAACGCGCGTTCGCACTGCCTCAGTCTGACCCTAGCCTTAGTCCCACACACCTTATGTAACACGCGCAGAGTGCGCACATCACAGTCACACGCGCAGAGTGCGCACATCACAGTCACACGCGCAGAGTGCGCACATCACAGTCACACGCGCAGAGTGCGCACATCACGGTTACAACACGAGGAGTGCGCACATCACGGTAACACACGCACATCACGGTAACGCAGAGTGCACACATCACGGTTACAACACGCAGAGTGCACACATCACGGTAACACACATGTTCCAGGTGCTTATCCTGCACTTTATATATTGTCTCCAAAAGCTGCCTGTGCTTATTATCAGCTGATACAATGTAACCTGTAGCCGGAAGGTTCCATTTACCCTGTATTGTAATCCTGGGCAGGCAGGACGGGTATCGGGGTGTCACCTCCATCCTTTAAATGTGGGGTCACAACTTGATCTGAGAGATTTGTTCAGATACGCACAATGCGATGCCACGTGTTTGGATACAGTATATATCTGAGCTGTCACCCCCCCCCCCCCTGGTTCTGAACTACAACTCCCATGATTCTGTATCATGTGACGGCCCCGTGAACGATATCGCACACATATACAGTCAGGTACAGAAATATTGGGACATGGACACAATTGTAACATCTTTGGCTCTATAGACCACCACAATGGTATATGTGTGCGATATCGTGCACGGGCTGTGAAGTTATATGTGTGCGATATACCTTCACAGCCCCTGCACCATATCGCACACATATAACTTCACAACCCCGTGCACGATATCGCACACATATACCTTCACAACCCCGTGCACGATATCACACACATATACCTTCACAGCCTGTGCACGATATCGCACACATATACCTTCACAGCCCCTGCACCATATGTGTGCGATATCGTACACAGGCTGTGAAGGTACAGTTAGGTGCAGAAATCTTGGGACATGGACACAATTGTAACATCTTTGACTCTATACACCACCACAATGGAGTTGGAATGAAACAAACACAATGTGCTTTAACTGCAGACTGTCAGCTTTAATTTGAGGCTATGTACATCCAACTCAGGTGAACGGTGTAGGACTTACAGCAGTTTGCAGATGTGCCTCCCACTTGTTAAGGGACCAAAGGTAATGGGACAATTGGCTTCTCAGCTGTTCCATGGCCAGGTGTGTGATATTCCCTCATTACCCCAATTACAATGTGCAGATAAAAGGCCCAGAGTTCATTTCAAGTGTGCTATTTGCACTTGGAATCTGTTGCTGTCAACTCTCAAGATGAGATCCAAAGAGCTGTCACTATCAGTGAAGCAAGCCATCATTAGGCTGAAGAAACAAAACAAACCCATCAGAGAGATAGCAAGAACATTAGGCGTGGCCAAAACAACTGTTTGGAACATTCTCAAAAAGAAGGAACGCACCGGTGAGCTCAGCAACACCAAAAGACCCGGGAGACCACGGAAAACAACTGTGGTGGATGACCAAAGAATTCTTTCCCTGGTGAAGAAAACACCCTTCACAACAGTTGGCCAGATCAAGAACACTCTCCAGGAGGTAGGTGTATGTGTGTCAAAGTCAACAATCAAGAGAAGACTTCAGAGTGAATACAGAGGGTTCACCACAAGATGTAAACCATTGGTGAGCCTCAAAAACAGGAAGGCCAGATTAGAGTTTGCTTAACAACACCTAACAAAGCCTTCACAGTTCTGGAACAAGATCCTATGGACAGATGAGACCAAGATCAACTTGTACCAGAGTGATGGGAAGAGAAGAGTATGGAGAAGGAAAGGAACTGCTCATGATCCTAAGCATACCACCTCATCAGTGAAGCATGGTGGTGGTAGTGTCATGGCGTGGGCATGTATGGCTGCCATTGGAACTGGTTCTCTTGTATTTATTGATGATGTGACGCTGACAAAAGCAGCAGGATGAATTCTGAAGTGTTTGGGGCAATATCTGCTCACATTCAGCCAAATGCTGCAGAACTCATTGGACGGTGCTTCACAGGGCAGATGGACAATGACCCAAAGCATACTGCAAAAGCAAGCAAAGAGTTTTTGAAGGGACAGAAGTGGAATGTTATGCAATGGCCAAGTCAATCACCTGACCTGAATCCCATTGAGCAGCATTTCACTTGCTGAAGACAAAACTGAAGGGAAAATGCCCCAAGAACAAGCAGGAACTGAAGACAGTTGCAGTAGAGGCCTGGCAGAGCATCACCAGGGATGAAACCAGCGTCTGGTGATGTCTATGCGTTCCAGACTTCAGGCTGTGATTGACGGCAAAGGATTTGTAACCAAGTATTAATAAGGGAAAGTGTGATTTATGATTATTATTCTGTCCCATTACCTTTGGTCCTTAACAAGTGGGGGCACATCTGCAAACTGCTGTAAGTCCTACACCGTTCACCTGAGTTGGATGTACATAGCCTCAAATTAAAGCTGACAGTCTGCAGTTAAAGCACATTGTGTTTGTTTCATTCCAACTCCATTGTGGTGGTGTATAGAGCCAAAGATGTTACAATTGTGTCCATGTCCCAAGATTTCTGCACCTGACTGTACCTTCACAGCCTGTGCACGATATCGCACACATATACCTTCACAGCCCCGGCACCATATCGCGCACATATCCAGTTGTGCTGCTCAGTTTGCATCCGCTGCCGGCAGAATTTGTGATTTCTCGTCCATTACTCAGAGAATATGAATGATAACACAGTATACAGTAACATTTCTTTCACTCATGGTTAGTGTTTTGGTTGAAGCCATTTATTATCAATCAGTGTGTTTACTCTTTAGAAATCATAATGACAACAGAAACTCCCCAAATCACCCGGATTAAACCGTTTACACCCCCAGCTCTTAATAGGGTGTGTCGCCCCCTTTAACATCAGTGACAGCTTGACGTGTTTTGTGGATGCGGCTCTTTATCTTCTCAGATGGTTCTTCTGGGTAAAAAGCCTCCGGTTCCGGTAAATTCTCGGCCCGTCTCGCATAAGCTGGAGATGGAAATTTAGCAGCATAACTGTGTATATATATATATATATTTGTAGCAGATTGTATTTTCTAGGCAGACACGCCCGGAATCCTCATTCTGAATAATTAGTGGAGCTGAATATGTTTTAACGTTACTGTATCGGAGATTTAAAACGTGTTTCAGGATTGGGGGAAAAAAAACATTTAAAATCGATCTCGTCCCTTTTTTAATTCCTTGTTCTTGCTGGAAAGTGGATTAAGCCCCCGCCGTGCTTTGGTTTGTTGGGCCGTGTACCCCGAGCCGTGCGTTGCCATTTTTAGAGATGAGCGGCGGCTGCGCGGGACGCGGAGTCTCCTGGCGCATTCTGTTACGCGCTATTCATAGAGCTGTCATCGCTGCCACGCACTAAATATACATTGTGTTATGGACGGGACACGGGATTCCACTTCCCGGCCACATTAATATCCCGCTGAATGTCCCCTCTCTCTCCCAGCATCGCTCGTTCCTCGGCTCCTCGGAAACTTACACTCCTCTTTCACCAATTCATTCGGCGCAGAAATCTCCGCAGACTTTACTTTGAAAACTCCAGATTCCCCCTCGGCCTCCGTGTGTTTTGTGCCTGTGGGTCTGTGAATAGGGGTTAATAGCTTATTAAACTCATTAAACCCCCCCCCCCGCCTATCCTTCTAAGTATGGGCTTCCCCCTCCCCCAGACCTGTCAATCAGCTCCTGCTGATCTGTCTTCTGGGTTTGAGTCAGGAATGTACAGGTCTATCCCGACCGGCCAATGCCGTCCCTGCACTCACATCAAGAGCCCCTGGATTGGCTGGACAGTCGAGCAAGTGTCCAGCCCCCTCCGTCATGTGACAGCAGGGACCCCGCGCTCGAGACTGTATGGAGGGTCAATTTACGGTGAAAGGGGGAGGAGTTTACGCCCCTTTCTACGCTAGAGCAGTAGAAGAATATTCCAGCGCTTTTAAATCCTTCTTGAATGGAGTCTGGCGCCGTCTGCTTTTCACAATAAAACATTTCAAGCTGTGAATCGGCTTTGCGTTTAACAGGGATTGAGATCAGGTTACAGGGAGAGAAGCAGAAACAAACCATTAGCTGCTTCTTTATTCAACAATAGCAATTTAAGCCTTTTTTGGCGCTAAAAGACAGAATGCGTGAGTTTTATCCTGCGTGTCTGTACGTGTGAAAGAGCCAAAGGCCAGGGCCGTGCGGTGCCGTGTGAGCTCCCTGCCGGCTCTCTGAGATTTACCCATGTCACCCGCATAAGCCGCATTCTGTAAAGTGCTTTCTCTGTGTATGAGAACGAGCTGCTCCTTTTATTATATCGCTGGTATTCGGAGGATGCCTGGGGGGGGGGGAGGTGAGTCATTAAAACGACGACGACCTTCCCTGAAATGCTTTATATCCTTCATAATGTATGTGTGCCGGCGCGGCAATGGCTGAAACTGCACTCACTTGTGTCTGAGCCAAACCCTCTATTTCCAATTCAGCAAAATAAACTGCGCATTAAAAAATAAAAATAAACTGCACATTAAAAAATAAATAACCTGCATATTAAAAAAATAAATAAATAACCTGCACATTAAAAATAAATAACTTGCACATTAAAAAATAAATAAACTGCATATTAAAAAATATATAAACTGCATATTAAAAAAAAAAAAAATAACCTGCACATTAAAAATAAATAAATAACCTGCACATTAAAAATAAATAACCTGCACATTAAAAAATAAATAAATAACCTGCACATTAAAAAATAAATAATTAAACTGCATATTAAAAAATATATAAATAAACTGCACATTAAAAAATAAAAATAAACTGCACATTAAAAAAAAATAACCTGCACATTAAAAAATAAATAACCTGCAAATTAAAAAATAAATAAATAACCTGCACATTAAAAAAAATAACCTGCACATTAAAAAATAAATAAACTGCACATTAAAAAAATAAATAAATAACCTGAACATTAATATGCAGTTTATTTATTTTTTAATGTGCAGGTTATTTATTAATTTTTTTAATACACAGTTTATTTATTTTTTTAAAAAATTAATAAATAACCTGCACATTAAAAAATAAATAAACTGCATATTAATGTTCAGGTTATTTATTTATTTTTTAATGTGCAGGTTATTTTTTTTAATGTGCAGGTTATTTATTTATTTTTTAATGTTCAGGTTTTTATTTTTTAATGTGCAGGTTATTTATTTATTTTTTTAATACACAGTTTATTTATTTTTTTAAAAAATAAATACATAACCTGCACATTAAAAAATAAAAACCTGAACATTAAAAAATAAATAAATAACCTGCACATTAAAAAAAATAACCTGCACATTAAAAAATAAATAGACTGCACATTAAAAAAATAAATAAATAACTGAACATTAATATGCAGTTTATTTATTTTTTAATGTGCAGGTTATTTATTATTTTTTTAATATGCAGTTTATTTATTTTTTAAATAAATAAATAAATAAATAACCTGAACATTAATATGCAGTTTATTTATTTTTTAATGTGCAGGTTATTTTTTTTTTTTAAAAATCAATAAATAAATAACCTGCACATTAAAAAATAAATAGACTGCATATTAAAAAAATAAATAACCTGCACATAAAAAAAATAACCTGCACATTAAAAAATAAATAAATAACCTGCACATAAAAAAATAAAAATAAACTGCACATTAAAAAAAAACACCCCAAAATAAACTGCACATTAAAAAAATATACCAAAAAAAAATTATTATAATATAGTGCTCCCAGTAATAAGTGGCAACTCAGAAAGGAGCCCGGATTGTGTGCGTCCTCACGAGTCTCCATGAAGGACGTCTCGTCCGTCGCGCGGTCTCGTCGGTCGCACAGTCTCGTCGGTCGCGCAGTCTTGTTAATGAACAGGTCACTGGTTTTCCAGCGCGGTATATTCAGTACAAAGCTGGCACACCCCCCCCCATCCCTCCTGGTTGTGATTCCAGAATATTCCTTTTCTGGGCGCCGTGAGCTTTGAGGAGCAGCAGGAGTTTTCCTGGAGGCCGTTTGTTTAGTTTCATTGTGTCTGAATTATGATGTTTATCCTTTTCCTTGAAGGTTTTAAAGCCGTGCGGGTCAGTAGCCGCGTCGTGCCGTCATGTTCCTCACCTTGGCATGAGATTACTCTCCTACATAACACCGCTCCCTGCACACCGGCCCGAGCCTCCCGGTATGCTCTGCCAATGTAACGGCGCTCCCTGCACACCGGCCCGAGCCCCCCGGTATGCTCTGCCAATGTAACGGCGCTCCCTGCACACCGGCCCGAGTCCCCCGGTATGCTCTGCCAATGTAACGGCACTCCCTGCACACCGGCCCGAGCCCCCCGTATGCTCTGCCAATGTAACGGCACTCCCTGCACACCGGCCCGAGCCTCCCGGTATGCTCTGCCAATGTAACGGCGCTCCCTGCACACCGGCCAGAGCCTCCCGGTATGCTCTGCCAATGTAACGGCACTCCCTGCACACCGGCCATAGCCTCCCGGTATGCTCTGCCAATGTAACTGCACACCGACCCGGCCCCCTCGGTATGCTCTGCCAATGTAACGGCGCTCCCTGCACACCGACCCAAACCCCCGGTGTACCGACGCTCTCTGCACACCAACTCTAACCCCCCCGGTATGCTCTGCCAATGTAACGGCGCTCCCTGAACACCGACCCGGCCCCCTCGGTATGCTCTGCCAATGTAACAGCACTCCCTGCACACCGACCCGGCCCCCTCGGTATGCTCTGCCAATGTAACAGCACTCCCTGCACACCGACCCGGCCCCCCCGGTATGCTCTGCCAATGTAACGGCGCTCCCTGCACACCGACCCGGCCCCCCCGGTATGCTCTGCCAATGTAACTGCGCTCCCTGCACACCGACCCGGCCCCCCCGGTATGCTCTGCCAATGTAACGGCGCTCCTTGCACATCGACCCGGCCCCCCCGGTATGCTCTGCCAATGTATCAGCGCTCCCTGCACACCGACCCGGCCCCCTCGGTATGCTCTGCCAATGTAACGGCGCTCCCTGCACCACCGACCAACAAACCCCCCGGTGTACCGACGCTCTCTGCACACCAACTCTAACCCCCCGGTATGCTCTGCCAATGTAACGGCGCTCCCTGCACACCGACCCAAACCCCCGGTGTACCGACGCTCTCTGCACACCAACCCTAACCCCCCCCGGTATGCTTTGTCAGTGTAACGCCGCTCTCTGCACACCGGCCTGGCCCCCCCGGTATGCTCTGTCAGTGTAACGGCGCTGTGTTACGTCACGCCTGCTCTCATTGTGACCTCTGTGGCTGCCGTTGTTTTCTTTGCTTCTCTTTGCATCTGCAGATTTCGCCGCGACGGATTCCTCGCTGTCCGCATAGCTCCGGGTATAAACAGCATCGCGTTGCACGTTGACTCGCTGCGCCGACCGGTCAAACATCATCTGATTGCTTAAACATTGCTCTGTGACGGCGGCGGTCGCACATGTCACCGTATTCCTCGTAAAGCAAACCCACGCGTGGCATTACGGGCTGTTACCCAATGGGTTTCCGCCGCCGTGCTGGGAATTCTCGCTGCTGATGGGATTAATTGGTAAACGCGGTGATTGGATGCGCCGGTTTAAGCCGTGAATGTAAATATTTCGTTTTTTAAAGAATCTCCTGTTTCGATGCTTTAAACGAGCGACTTAAGAAAAGTCGAAAATAAATGTAAACCTGCACAGATTCTGCTGGAAATTTCCTGTTTTTGGTGATCTTTTTGAGTTTTGCTCCCTCTGAGCCGGCGTCTTGTTATGTGTGTTTTATCGGGTGCAGAGAGCGGCCGCAGCGGCTCCTGAGTTGCCGGGTTTGATTTATTGTCTAATATTCAGATTAATGACGTTTTCCAGTGATTTACATTAATTTCGGATAAAAAGCCGTAGAGTTTGTGACTCTCCTAAACGCTCAGTGGTATTTATTCCGCCCCCTCGTGTTGTTCCAGGGGTCCGCGGCCGGCACGGCGCCCCCATCTTCTGGACACACACGCTGCTCCGCCGGATCTCTTTGCATTTCAAGTTTCTGGAAGTAAATAAACTTCAAAGCTTCCAAAGTCAAGAAAGCTCTTGTCCGTTACTATTGTTCAAACCTTGGTAAGATCAGAGGCAGAAGAAACGCACGAGGAGGCCTATTGTCTAGAAAAGTAACCCCCGTGCCAAAGCGAAACGCGCCGTGACCTGCGAGAATACAATCAGCCTGCGCTGAGGTGGAGTTTGATATGAGATGCTGTAATGTGCGCGGCGTGTTCTAGAACACTCACTATATCCAATATCATTCCATGGATTTATATGGTTAAATCCTGGCCCTTTCATTGGCTGACGCCCCAGATGTCTTTGGGGTCTGTCATGGTCTCTAAGTGTAAAGCACGGCTTGTGAAACCCAGGGGCCGCGCGGCCGCATGATGCCTCGAAGGATTCCCAAACTCTCGACTGATGTATCTGGCGTCCGGGCGGCAGAAACGCGGCTTTCATCACTTCCAAACTCATAGTATGTTTCTCCTCTGTCACTTTATTAATAAATATATGGTGCGCATTCATAGCGCTCTATATCTGCCCCCCCCCATATCTCCATCCTGTGTGCTTTATTCCATCACGTCCTGATCCATCTCAATGGTTCCTCTGACCTTGCTGGGCTTGGCTGACTTTCCTCCCAGACGCTGGAGAAGGGCTTCACTCGCCGAGGTATTCGCTGCGTGGAATGTGCCTGGAGCCTGTGCGCAGCGCGCCGCTCTCAGTCTCACGCTCTGCACGCTCTGCACTGATACACAATAGCTGGGCTTCAGCAGGTAATGAGCGCTGGATGCTTTCGCTTTTTAATGGATTTCGTGACCTGCTATTGGCTGTTTTATCACCGGAATCAAACGATGAATTTAAACCGATTCTCAAACCCTCGTGAGTCGAAACACGTCGTCCGCGTTTAATCATTGCGCCACATTTCAGAAACCGCCCAGGTGACGGCTGGACCCGCAATGCTGGCGATTCCTGAGGATGGATCAGAAATGCAGCCAAGTATCCGTTACAAACCCAGGACGACAATGGACTAAACGACTTTAAAAAACGTCAGACGTCGATACAGCGAGCGCATATATATATCTTTATATAATACAGGTGTCAGCATCACACGGCATATCCAGGGAGCGTCTGACCCACCTTATGAATTCCCCTTTTAATGCCGATACCTTGCCGGCCTTGGCGCTTAGTTTGGAGTCTATGATTCTTCCCAAATCCTTCTCCGGCTTTGATGTCCCTAACTCTCTATATCATTTAGGGCAGTGTTTCCCAAACCTCTCCTCGGGACCCTCAGCCAGGCCAGATTTTAAGGATCACCTTGGGGGAAATACAGACTGAATCCTGCAATCACTGAGCAGCAAATCATATCCCCTGTACTTCACATATCTGGAAAACCTGTCGAGGCGGAGGGTCTTGAGGACAGGTTTGGGAAACACTGATTTAGGGTATAAGTTGTTTGTGCGTCTTCACTCCAAAGTGCATAACCTTGCATTTATCTACATTAAACTTTACCTGCCATTTATGTGCCCAGTCCCCCAATCTAACATCCTGCTCACATTGTATCACTTTTCCTAACTTTGTGTCATCTGCAAACACTGACACGTGACAAACACTGACACGTGACAAACACTGACACGTGATGTTTGATACCGTTTTCACAATCCTTTCTAAATTGAATAGAACTGGTCCTATAACAGACCCCTGAGGGGCGTCACTTACCACTGGTGTCCATATTGAAAATGTACCATTTATGACCACTCTCTGTGCTCTATCTTTTAGCCAGTTTTCTATCCAAGAACAAGAATTTTCATCTAGACCAATTTTTTGTCATTTGAATAGTAAGCTCTTGTGCAAACCCGTATGGAAGACGTTGACTGAATCCAGCTAGATCACATCCACTCTCCTGACGGGTTTTTAAGCATGTTTTTTTCCTCATTTCTTCCTTTTGTTCCGTCTCAGAGTTTGTTGCTGTGAAAACGTCTCTTGCTTTCACTGTGCGTTAAACCTGTGCGGATGCTCAGTGTTAATCGCACCTTGTAGATCCGTCACAATGTTTCAGTCTGGACGCAGTGATGGGGATCATTGGAACATCATCACAATATGTAAATCTTATGTGACATTTGCTGTTGAAAAAAACATAAATGCCCCCCCCCCGCATCGCCATGAAATGAGAATGGAAATTCCGAGGCAGTGGAGCAAATCCTTATTTCTTTCTGGGATTCGATAAATGGCGATTTACTGCCCCGCCTGATAAATCATTAACACGCTGTATCCGCGCACACGGTGCTCCTGGAATCATTGGTTCTGTCCTCGTGTTGTGTATTTAAGGGGTTAAGACACCTCAGAGAACACATTATTGCACCAGAATGCTCAGTACCTCCAGGACCACATTGACTTCAGCCATTAACCTCTCCCAAGACGACTCCTGTCAGATACTGTGTATGTGTGTATATATAAAGGATTGTAGTGGAGGAAAAAAAGTGAGATAAAAAGCCTCCACATTATAATAAGTGTGTTTATTATTGCAGAAGCAACTTGCACATCACAGCAATTCGATAGCTATGATACGCAGGTGGCTTCTGCAATAATAAACACACTTATTATAGTGTGGAGGCTTTTTATCTCACTTTTTGTCCTCCACCACAACCCTTGTAGATACTGATTGCCCTACGGGTCCCAAGCATCCACTGCACCTGGTCATCATGCCTAGCTCCTGCTGATGAGGGTCCAACAAACCCTTGATAAAGGCCCACCGGGGCCGAAACGTCGGTCAATGGACAGGTATTTTATTTAATACCAATAAAACTTTTTTCTTTTATTCAAATCCTGATGTGCTGCCCATTCTGTTGATGCTATACTTACAGTTGTGTTCAAAATTATTCAACCCCCAATGCTGTAAAGGGTTTTAGGGAATTTAGTGACATTTGTAATTGTATTCAGAATGAAATCCTACAAGGACTTTTTAAAGAACCATATGCAACTAAAATGACATCAATTGGTTTTGTAATACAGTAGTAAATGTTTCTTTTGTGAATTCTTCATTGACACAATTATTCAACCCCTTAAAGACTACCACTCTGAAGAACAGAGGTTCATTCAAGTGTTTTCAATCAGGTATTGAAAACACCTGTGGATGTCACGGAGCAGCAATAAAGCATAATAAGCACCAATTAGGCAGCTTTAAAATGACTGTGATACTCAGCTCCTTCTAGACATTTACTGGTGTGGTTACAAACATGGTGAAGTCAAGAGAATGGTCCAGGAAGACAAGAGAAGCGGTGATTACTCTTCACAGGAAGGGCAATGGCTATAAGAAGATTGCAAAGATGTTAAACATACCAAGAGAGACCATAGGAAGCATCATTCGCAAATTCAAGGCAAAGGGCACTATTGAAACGCTACCTGGTCGTGGCAGAAAGAAGATGCTGACTTTGACTGCTGTGCGCTACCTGAAGCGTAGAGTGGAGAAAAGTCCCCGTGTGACTGCTGAGGAACTGAGAAAAGATTTGTCAGATGTGGGTACTGAAGTTTCAGCTCAGACAATACGGCGCACACTGCGTAATGAAGGCCTCCATGCCAGAACTCCCAGGCGCACCCCCTTGCTGTCTCCAAAGAATAAGAAGAGTCGACTTCAGTATGCCAAAAGTCATGTGGACAAACCACAGAAGTTTTGGGATAGTGTTCTGTGGACTGATGAAACAAAATTAGAACTGTTTGGGCCCATGGATCAACGCTATGTTTGGAGGAGGAAGAACAAGGCCTATGAAGAAAAGAACACCTTGCCTACTGTGAAGCATGGCGGGGGTCAATCATGCTTTTGGGGCTGTTTTGCTTCTGCAGGTACAGGGAAGCTTCAGCGTGTGCAAGGTACCATGAATTCTCTTCAGTACCAGGAGATATTGGATGACAATGTGATGCAGTCCGTCACAAACCTCAGGCTTGGGAGACGTTGGACCTTTCAACAGGACAATGATCCCAAGCATACCTCCAAGTCCACTAGAGCATGGTTGCAGATTAAAGGCTGGAACATTTTGGAGTGGCCATCGCAGTTACCTGACTTAAATCCGATTGAGAACCTCTGGTGGGACTTAAAGAAAACAGTTGCAGCGCGCAAGCCTAAGAATGTGACTGAACTGGAGGCTTTTGCCCATGACGAATGGGCGAAGATACCCGTAGATCGCTGCAAGACACTTGTGTCAAGCTATGCTTCACGTTTAAAAGCTGTTAGTACAACATCCTTTTACAGTTATAAGTACTAAGATTGAATGTCACTTGGGGGTTGAATAAAACTGATAATGATGTGAGCACAGAAAAGACATTTGTGGTTATTTCATTATAAATGTTATGTTATATTTGTCTGACCTACACGTGTCTCTTTGATTTAATTGTAAGCAAGATGACTGAATGATCAAAATCAATGTCAAACTGGCCAAAACACTCAATTTCAGTGGGGGTTGAATCATTTTGAACACAACTGTATATATTACCACAGGGACATGAGATCTTATAGACAACATAGTCAGTTGTACAGGTAATTCGGTGTCGAATTCTGTACCTGGTACCACTGTAAGGATGAAAAAACACTTTTCCCGGGATTAGAGAATTACATGTAGTACATCCCACACACCGGAAACAGCCCGGGTTTGAAAATGGATTATTAGATGAGAAAAAGTTATATTGGTCCGTATGGACCAAGAAGTCCCGTAAATTCTTATTTTGTGTATAACAAATCATCGTGGGGTCAGAAGTGGCCGCAGCCAATTTAGGATCATTTTGAAGAATACGCCAGTGACGTCTAATAGTACGGGCAAACATACTTGATTTTGGATGAAACGTCTGAGCGAATATAATTCAGGAATTCGACCCACCACGTGGGCCCAGTGTTAGCACACCATCATGTGCTTTGTTCAAGGCCTTATCAAGAATGTCAGATCTATAACCTCGCTTAATAAATCGAGAGTACATCTCTGACAGCTGCTGTGTACATGTAGAAGGATCCGAGTTGTTGCGCATAACGCGCAAAAACTGGGAAATAGGTAACGATTCTTTGAGTTTGCGTGGATGGAAACTAGAAGCGTGTAATAAAGTATTCCTATCCGTCGGTTTCCTAAATAGTGAATATCGCAGTCTACCATCCTCAACTGCGACATTGAGGTCTAAGAAATTAACACTTACAGAATCCGAATGGAATGTTAGCCTAACCGACGTTGGTAATGTGTTCAGATTGGTCATAATGGTTTGCAATTCACCAGGTGTCCCCTGCCACATCAACAAAATCTCGTCAATATAACGAACGTAAAATTGCAATCCACGAGAGAAAGCAGGCAAAGTATATGTAGATTCGTATATGTACTTAAAGGCGTTGGCATACATGGGAGCCATTGCCGCTCCCATGGATGTGCCTGTACATTGTAGGTAGTATTTCTCCTGGAACCTAAAATAGTTCTTAGTGAGAGTTTTACGCAAAATTTCCAAAATGAATTCTATAGGGTATGGCACAGCATTAATGTGGTTAGCTAGAATTGTGCGTACCGCCCCGATGCCCTCCTCCAAAGGAATGATGGTATAAAGACTATTAACATCTATAGTAACAAGGAGGGAATCGGGGAGGGGTGCCCCAAGTCACTTCAATCGAGAAATAACGTCCGGGGTGTCCCTGACAATAGTGTCAAGGGACATCACTGGCTCCTGCAAGATACGATCCAACCAGATGCACAGTGGTTCCAACAGGCCGCCAATTGCCAAAACAATTGGACGGCCTGGTGGATGTCTAGCATTTTTGTGGATCTTAGGCAAGGTATACAGAATAGGACACCGAGGAAATGTCACAGACATATATTCAAATAGCTGAGATGAAATGACAGTTGATTCTAAGGCTTGTTTTAAAAAATTCCTTAAACTTTGTGCAAACTCCAACCCCGGGTCATACGACAAACAGCGATATACAGATTGGTCACTGAGTTGTAACAGTATTTCATCACGATAGTCACAATAATTCATAATGACTATACCGCCCCCTTTATCAGCGGGGCAGATAGTAATGAATTCATCATTAGCAAGACTAGATATAATCTCACGATCTTCTTTAGAAACATTAGACACTGGCATAACAGTATTGCATGCAATGGCTTTTGAAGTATCAGTTTTGACACATTGTAAAAATGCTCGAATCGCTGGATTAGTAGGAGGTGGATCTACATTTCAGTGAGGTAGACCCACTGAAGGGCTGTTGATCAAAAGATTGGAAAAAATCTAATAGACGTAATTGACGTCCAAACTGAAACTGCTGCACCTCCCACCTAAAACTATCAGGGCCATTAGATGGAATAAAATTTAGACCTTTAGAGAGCAATGTCACTTCAGAGTCAGTCAGTGTTCTGGAAGACAAGTTGTATATAGGGATTACCTCTTCTTCTTGGGGGGACGTCCCCTGGTGATTCCCCGTGGGCACCGGAGCAAGAAATTTTCGGTATGTGGAGTGCAGGACCTCTTGACTAATATATAAGGGGTGTATTTACTCTTGTGTGATACTGTGTATATATGTAATGTAGGGGTGTATTTACTCCTGTGTGATACTGTATATATATAATGTAGGGGTGTATTTACTCCTGTGTGATACTGGACGCCTCCGGTCTCTGAGCCCAGTGTGATGCTCCCTGTGCCGTCTCGCAGGAATCGTGATGCTGGAGATCCTGGGGTAATTGTCTGCTCTGCTGGGAGAAGTCATTAAAGAGTTAACAGAGCTTTCTTGCTGCGGCATCTGTAAAATAAAGCTGAGCATTAAGTGTAAGCGAGCTCTGTCTTCATTGCGGTTTAATACTCTTATAAATGCATAAATGTTTTATTGTTATCGATAGAGGAAAAGCTGAATGTGGAGCCGCCGGAATGAGGATTCTTCTAGAATATTAATGACCCTCTGTCTGCGTCTCCTAAACTTTGAAACACAACCAAGAAAAAAGGAAAACTATATATTAAAGTGTAACATGCGGCATTGCCTTAATTTCACCGGGAACGTGAACTCGCCGCTGCCATAACCTCTCGTTTACCACGACGGGAGCGAGCGCGGAGAAGAGGAACCTGCTGCACCCTGCGTCATCTAAAACATGCGCAGCCTGAATTTCACTCTGCAGAGCAGTGGCGCATCATTTACACCAATGCTTCCTGCACCTGTCCTCAGCTCCCCCTAACAGGACAGGTTTGCAGGATATCCAAAGCACAGCACAGGTGACATGATTCGCTGCTCAGTCATTGCAGGATTCAGTCTGCATTTCCCCAAGGTGATCTGTAAAACCTGTCCTGTTAGAGGGACCTGAAGAGCAGTGCTGTGAACCCCTGTTTGTTCATTTAATGCCTACGAGCCCCAGAGACACAATTTTGGGGGAAAACACAGCCCACTTTAATGTAACCATTTAACAAACAAAGGGTTAATAAGCAGATGTGAAGGTGATGAATCTGTGAAAGCTGCAATCAAGGATCTGGAGTCTCCGGGAGTCAGTGTTGTCTGCATGCAGTGCAGTTTCAGGAGTCACAGTGATGTCTGAATGCCGCGCAGTTTCGGGAGTCACAGTGATGTTGACATGCAGCGCAGTTTCAGGAGTCAGTGATGTCTGCATGCAGCACAGTTTCAGGACTCAGTGATGTTGACATGCAGCGCAGTTTCAGGAGTCAGTGATGTCTGCATGCAGCGCAGTTTCAGGAGTCGCAGTGATGTCTGCATGCAGCGCAGTTTCAGGAGTCACAGTGATGTTGACATGCAGTGCAGTTTCAGGAGTCACAGTGATGTCTGCATGCAGCACAGTTTCAGGACTCAGTGATGTTGACATGCAGCGCAGTTTCAGGAGTCAGTGATGTCTGCATGCAGCGCAGTTTCAGGAGTCGCAGTGATGTCTGCATGCAGCGCAGTTTCAGGAGTCACAGTGATGTTGACATGCAGTGCAGTGCAGTTTCAGGAGTCACAGTGATGTCTGCATGCAGCACAGTTTCAGGACTCAGGACTCAGTGATGTTGACATGCAGCGCAGTTTCAGGAGTCAGTGATGTCTGCATGCAGCACAGTTTCAGGAGTCACAGTGATGTTGACATGCAGCGCAGTTTCAGGAGTCACAGTGATGTTGACATGCAGCGCAGTTTCCGGAGTCAGTGATGTTGACATGCAGCGCAGTTTCAGGAGTCACGGTGATGTTGACATGCAGCGCAGTTTCAGGAGTCAGTGATGTTGACATGCAGCGCAGTTTCAGGAGTCACAGTGATGTTGACATGCAGCACAGTTTCAGGAGTCAGTGATGTTGACATGCAGCGCAGTTTCAGGAGTCACAGTGATGTTGACATGCAGCGCAGTTTCAGGAGTCACAGTGATGTTGGCATGCATCGCAGTTTCAGGAGTCACAGTGATGCTTACATGCAGCACGGTTTCAGGAGTCACAGTGATGTCCGTATGCAGCGCAGTTTCAGGAGTCAGTGATGTTGGTATGCAGCACAGTTTCAGGAGTCACAGTGATGTTGACATGCAGCGCAGTTTCAGGAGTCACAGTGATGTTTACATGCAGCGCAGTTTCGGGAGTCAGTGATGTTGACATGCAGCGCAGTTTCAGGAGTCACAGTGATGTTGACATGCAGCGCAGTTTCAGGAGTCACAGTGATGTTTACATGCAGCGCAGTTTCGGGAGTCAGTGATGTTGACATGCAGCTCAGTTTCAGGAGTCGGCCGGCTCAATCCGCTGACCATATAGCCTGTTGCCTTTGAATACAGATGCAGTGCCAGTCATCTGATTGGCTGCGTGTGCCCAATGGGGAGCTTCCTTTAAGCTTCAGGAGGCGTCTGGATTCCCTTACACCCCCCAAGAAGCATGCAAGGGGTGACCATGGTGTGTGTGTGGGAGGGGGGTTAAGTTTTAACACTCTACTCACCCCCCCAATAAAAGAACATTTTAGGAGCTGAACACAAACTGACGTTTCCATTCGCTAAAGCGGCTGCTCCACTTCATGTTCTCTTTACCCTTGTAAATGTTGTCTGGTTGTATATAGGATGGTTTCCAGCTTTGGTAAGGTGTGTGTGACCTTGCTGTATACACTATATTCACTTTCAAAGAACCCGTAACTTCACAGCTTTGTGTATCCTTCGATTGGTGTATACACATTACAGACATGGAAAACCTCCGTTCGGCGTGTGAAACCGTCTCCTCTTTACATTAAACTCCGTCTCACAATCACAGACCTTCAGCTTTTATGTGGAAAAGTTGTAAAGTCCTTTGGAATGCAGGACGTTTCTAAGCTGTTTACAAAACTCCGAGCCGGAGGAGCAGAAACGAACACAAACCTGGGCCTCCATATGTTCCAATGAAAACCAACATGATCGGCTTAAAGGGCCACGTTACACCGACCATTCTATAAGTATGATCACTACAAACCCCCATAAGCAGGAGATCTCACCATTATATTACCTGTCTGCAGCACATTTACTGCATCTGCCTGTATGCTGATAATGCAGACCCCATGTAAGCAGGAGATATCACCATTTTATTATCTGTTTGCAGCACATTTACTGACACAAAGGCCATTTTTGCCTGTATACGGATAATGCAGACCCCGTGTGACACTGTGCCAGATAAGGGACACCAGCTAGAGTTTACAGCCTTTCATCCAAGCGAGATTTCTGTAAAGGATAAACAAATATATTAAATTAAAATTGTGTAAATTTAATTATTTTTTCCCAAGTCTTTATTTTCTAAACAGAGATGAAAGAACAACGAAATGTGTCAATGTAACCGTAAATCCTCTCCCTATACAATATTGCAGTTGGTGACACACATACAGTAATTGCTGTGTAATTAACCCATCTCTGCTGGGTTGTAGAAATTGAGAGGCTGGTCGCCCACTGGGTCCATAGTCTTATGACCAACTTGGTCTTCCAACTAAGGACAATGCCGTGACATGACCAGGGTCTTCCAATGGATGTGTCTGTGGACAACTCAGGTCGGCCAACGACCACAGAAAAGATTTTAAAAAACACTGCAGAGGGGGGGGGTTAACCTCTCCCTGGTGTTGAAATGGGGTTTCAGCACCAGGGAGAGCAACTGCAGCCGAACGCAGAAGGAAATAAAAAGCTTGCCGAAGGCTGCAGGGGGAGGGCCCTGTCCTTGGTGCTGAAATAGGTTTCCGCACCAAGGACAGCATTGCTGAATGCAGCTGGACTGAAGAAAAAAACAAAACACACACCGCATTCGGCCAGGTAAAAAGCCTTGTCGTTTTTTAAAAAAAATTGCTAAAAAAAAAAATACTCAAATTTAAAAAAAAGCTATAAATAACAAGGCTTTTAGCTGGGGACGAAAAAAATAAAATTCTAAATATTTTTTACATTGAATCCTATGGGCTTCGAATTGAATCAATTCTCTGACAATTTCCTGCAGCAGCATCAGCAGTTTAACTATATAATTCATCTTTTCATGTTTCTTTGCTGCAGCATCGGCGGTTTAACTATACAATTCATCTTTTTATGTTTTGCAGCATCGGCGGTTTAACTATACAATTCATCTTTTTATGTTTTGCAGCATCGGCGGTTTAACTATACAATTCATATTTTTCATGTTTCCCTGCCGCAGCATCGCGGTTTAACTATACAATTCATCTTTTCATGTTTCTTTGCTGTGGCATCAGCGGTTTAACTAAACCATTCATCTTTTTCATGCTTCTTTGCTGTGGCATCGGCGGTTTAGCGATACAATTAATCTTTTTCATGTTTCTTTGCCGCAGCATAGGCGGTTTAACTATAAAAAATTATTTGCACAAAGTGCAACAAGAGTGCCACCAGCACGGTTAACTTTATTAAACAAAAAAACACACAACAAGATACACAAAAATAATAGGTGAAAATTCAAAATAATGGTCTGGAAACTGTAAATACCAGCATGTAGAAACCAAATCCCAAAATGATCACACCCGTAGTCTGCATAGAGGAGGGAATAAGGGGTAGTCACTGACTAATACCTCGGCGGTTCTAGCCGCCAACACACCGCATAACTAGAAGACAGGGAGGAAACTTATAGATAGCCATGAATAAAGGTCTTTAAAGTTAACCGTGCTGGTGGCACTCTTGTTGCACTTTGAGCAAATTGTTTTTTATTGATTTTTTTTGCTTTTGGTTAAGCCCTGCTGGGTGCCTCCTCTATTGCCCCGATTGTTCCTTCTTTGTTGTTTTATTGCGGTTTAACTATATAATTCATCTCTTTTCATGTTTCTTTGCTGCGGCATCAGCGCATTAACTATACAATTCATCCTTTTTTTAATGTAAATTGCACCAAATCGTCCCAGGGTTGTGTGTAAAATCCCTTTGAAATGGTTAAGATCGCTAGTTTGTTGTAGTCGCAAAAAAACCCGTCTGAAATCGTCTGACGGTGGTCGGATGCAGTGGAAGAGGCTGAATCTCCTGTATGTTGTGGGATTGGTTGAACGACTTCAGGCGATATCGGATGATCTCACCGTCGCACGAATACGTCGCCAGTGGGCGCTCAGCCTCATGTAATACGAAGCTATACATATAATTACATTTTTACAACATGTTTAAGCTGTGATTCCTGCTTTAAATGTTAATATTTAAGATGTGCCTGGCAGTGAAAGGGTTAGAAGATTTTTACAATCTGATGTGTCCTCAAACTTTTTCTCGGGAACAGAAAGCTGTATGTAGTAATGAATGCTCGTGACGTTGCGTAACGCCAGGAGACTCGTTTCTTCCATCTTCTGAACATACGAGTCGGGGGGTCGGCTTCCCTAAATAGGAATGTTTTAAGGGAGCGTTTGAAGGAAGAGAAGTTAGGGGAAAGTCTGACAGTACGAGGGAGAGCGTTCCAGAGAGTGGGGGCTGCGTGTGAGAAATCCTGCAGTCTATCATGGGAAGAGGTGATGCGGGGAGAAGCTAGGCGCAGGTCACTGTTTGACCTTAGGGAGCGGGCTGGGGTGTATTTGGTGATTAGTGAGGACAGGTAGTGGGTGCGCTGAGTTAGTGAGGGTTTTGTAGGTAAGGATAAGGATTTTGAACTTAATTCTGCAGTGGATGGGAGCCAGTGAAGGGACTCGCAGAGGGGAGCGGCAGAGACAGAGCGGGGGTGAGGTGAATTAGCCTGGCAGAGGCGTTCAGGATGGATTGTAGGGGGGAGAGGCGGGACAGAGAGGAGGCCAGATAAGAGATTATTGCAATAGTCGAGTCGGAGATTACCAGGGCGTGTATGAGTTGTTTTGTGGTGACAGCGGTAAGAAATGGCCGAATTCTGGAAATATTACGCAGTTGGTATCGGCAGGAGGAGGAAAGAGACTTGATGTGGGGATGAAGGAAAGAGCAGAGTCAAGTGTAACTCCAAGACAGCGAACTTGGTTTGATGTGGAGATGGTGATACCCCCACCGTGATAGAGAAGTCAGGAGGTGGGGAGGCATTGGAGGGAGGAATAAGTAGGAGCTCAGTCTTTGACATGTTGATCTTTAGGTGGTGGGAGGCCATCCAGGAGGAGATGCCAGATAAACAGTCACTGACTTTTGAAAGGACAGGGGGAGAGAGATCAGGGTAGAGAGGTAGATCTGAGTGTCATTAGCGTAGAGGTGGTAATTAAAGCCAAAGCTGTTGATGATTTTGCCCAGGGAGGAGGTGTAGATGGAAAAGAGCAGAGGACCAAGGACAGAGCCTTGAGGTACACCAACAGATAGAGGCAATGAGGAGGAGGAGTTACCAGCAAAGGACACACAGAAGGACCTGTTGGATAAATAGGATTCGAACCAAGCGAGTGCAGTGTCACCGAGACCCAGAGAGTTGAGGGTCTGTAGAAGGAGGGGGTGGTCAACCGTGTCAAAGGCAGCCGAGAGGTCGAGCAGGATGAGAATAGAATAGTGGCCGTGTTTTTTAGCAGTTAGGAGGTCGTTGGTGACTTTGGTGAGGGCAGTTTCAGTTGAGTGTAGGGGACGGAAGCCAGATTGCAGGGGGTCAAGTAGGGAATTGGAGGACAGGAAGAGGGAGAGGCGGTTGAAGACTAGTTTTTCTAAGAGCTTAGAGGTAAAGGGAAGCAGGGATACAGGGCGGTAGTTGGATGGAGAGTTGGGATCGAGGGATGGTTTCTTTAGTAAAGGGGTAACTAGCGTGTGTTTGAAGGCGGATGGAAAGGAGCCAGTGGAGAGAGATAGGTTGAAGACGTGTGTGAGAGCAGGGGTGAGGGAGGAGGAGAGGGGAGGAATTAGATGTGAGGGAATGGGGTCGAGCGGGCACGTGGTGAGATGTGAGGAGGACAATAAGGAATTGACTTCCTCCTCAGTGGTTGGGAGGAAGGGGCAGAGGGTGGCAGAGGGGACCTGTGGGAGTGGAGGTGGCAGATAACTATCTTGTGTTGGGATGTTACTTCTGATAGTTAGAGTTTTACTGAGGAAGTAGTCTGCCAGGTCTTGAGCGCTGAAGGCAGCTGTGGGGGGAGGTGCAGGTGGGTAGAGGAGGGTGTTGAAGGTGGACCAGAGCCGTTTAGGGTTGGAGGACAGCGTAGATATAAGAGATGAGAAGAAGGATTGTTTGGCCAAGTGGAGGGCAGAGGTGTATGACCGGAGAATAAACTTGAAGTGAACAAAATCAGCTTCAGAGCGGGATTTCCTCCAGGCACGCTCTGCGGTGCGGAGCATCTTTGCAGGTAGCGAGTCTGGAGGGTGTGCCAGGGCTGAAGCTGGCGGCGTGGGGCCTTACAGAGTCGAAGAGGAGCAAGAGTGTCTAGAGCAGAGATAAGAGTAGTGTTGTAGTGATTAGTGGCAGCATCAGGGCAGGTGAAGGATGAGGTGTGAGGGAGGTGGTGAAGTAGATTGGAGAATTGATGGGGATCCACAGCATGTAGATTTCTGCGAGTGTGTGTGCGGGGTGGGGGAGCAGGGTGTTTAGGAAGTCCAGATAGTTTGAAAGAGAGAAGGTGGTGGTCAGAGATGGGGAAAGGGCGACATGTGAACTCAGAAATGGAGCAGAGGTTGGAAAAGACAAGGTCAATAACGTGACCATCGCGGTGGGTAGGGAGGAGGGAGGATTGTGTGAGTCCAAGGGAGGACGTGTGTGAAAGAAGTTTGGAGGCAGCAGGGGTGGAAGGATCATTAATGGGAATGTTGAAGTCCCCGAGAATTAGGCATGGAAGATTAGAAGACAGGAAGTGAGAAAGCCAGGTAGCAAAGTGGTCAAAGAACTGGGAGGTTGGTCCCGGTGGGCGGTAGAGCCAGAGGAGAGAACAGGCGGATGCAGTGTGTCTCGAAGGAGGAGAAGGAGAGGGATGGGGGTGGAGGGAGATGATGGTAGGTACAGGTGGGAGAGAGCAGGATTCCGACCCCGCCACCATTTCTCTCACCCGGTCTGGGGGTATGGCTCAAGTGTAGACGGCCATGTGAGAGAGCAGCAACGGAGGCCGTGTCAGAGGGAGTTAGCCAGGTTTCAGTTAAAGCTAGGAGGTTGAAGGAGTTTGAAAGGAAGAGGTCATGGATTGCTGTGAGTTTGTTGCACACAGAGCGAGTGTTCCAGAGGGCGCAGGAGAAAGAGGACAGGCGCTGAGGGATTATGGGAATGAGGTTGCTGGGCTTGCAGGGAGGTGATTTATGTGCGATGGAGATAGGATGAGAGGGAAGTATTGGATGTGTTGTGGGGCCAGGGTTAGGGGATATGTCACCTGAATAGAGTAACAGCAGGAGGGTGAGAAAGAGAAGGTGGGAATGGGATTTGTGGGAGTGATTGGCAGCACGAGAGTTAGAGGGAGACCATGTTCTGGGAGACAAAGGAGCTCATGTGAGGCCATCATGTGTGACGAGAGGAGGGAGGGAGAGATGCAGATAGTGTAGGGGTCGGTGGTAGACGGGCAGGAGTTCCATTTAAGGAGAAAGGTAGAAGTGAAGAGCAGAAGCGTGAGAGAAAGCATGATATAGATGATATAGATGTACATTTACCCAGAGTAAAAAGTGGGCCTTGCAGTTCCTTCCTCCAGTCCCTGAACTCCAGGAAATCAACTCTAAACGTCCACTTAGGATGCCACTGAACTCCAGGAAATCAACTCTAAACGTCCACTTAGGATGCCACTGAACTCCAGGAAATCAACTCTAAACGTCCACTTAGGATGCCACTGAACTCCAGGAAATCAACTCTAAACGTCCACTTAGGATGCCACTGAACTCCAGGAAATCAACTCTAAACATCCACTTAGGATGCCACTTGGGGATGTCACAAGAGCCAAGGCTCAAATGGAGCCAGTCTTAGCTGTTATATAGGGCAGACTGATTGCATTCAGGCAGTTAAAAGGTAAACACCTGATGCTGGATGGGCTGTGTCAGTGCACTGTCAGTCTTTCTGCGCTCACAGCCTTCATGTTTATGAGGTCGGCTGTGTTGTCCGCGGTGGCGTCCTGGTTACGGCGCTTGGTTTCAGTAGGTGACGGCAGGATTTATAGGTTCAGAAGGTTTGCCGCGGCTCCTGTAAATGAAGGTGATAACAGGTTCAGGGGCTCCGATTATTTATTGATACTTTCTAAAAATATTACTGTTGCAGATTTTTCCATAATGAAGCCGTCAATAAAACACGGTCCATCAGGTCTGGAGAGGACATTGGGCAATTGGACTGTGGGCTGAGCAGGTAGACCCTCTGCTGGTCCATGGAAAGACAAACCAGTGTGGACATGGGAAGATTCTTCCAGCTGCTGACCTTTCTGACCCTCACACATTATCTGGACCAGGGCAGCCATCAGGGGGTGACCGGTCATGATATGTTCAGGGGCCCAGTGTCTCCAGGGGGTCCTGGCCCTTACTAAACACTGTGTAACCTGTCAAAGTGCCTCAGATGTCAGGGCCCCCCCATGCTATTCTGGACTGACCTATCAGGATTCCAAGAAATTTGCCGGTGGGCCGCAGCGTCCGGGGCCGGTAAAAGCCCTCTGGCTAATCACTGAGGGAGCGATTGTTATGGTCTGCAGCAGGAGCAGAGCGGACGCTCCTCCACCAGGAAACACATTGTATCTAACAGGGATTTAGGCACCTCCCTGTAAATTAAGGTAAAGCGAAGAGGAGGCAAAATGTTTCCTTTTTAATTAGTTTATGGAAATAACCAGCTGAGGGATGGGGGGGGGTTCTGACCAGGGGTTCAGTAAGGGGCCCCGTGATTTCTGATGGCCGCAGCCCTGATCAGAACGACTTCCACCCGGGACCAGAGGCCTCCTCAATCTGGCCATCAGTAAAGAGTCCAGTTCCATTAATATACAATGTGTGCCTCGAGGTGACCTGGCGCCCCCCCCCATATCCGCCTCAAAATGCTTTGATATCATCGCTTTAATTATGTGAAAATGTTTATTCATTATAACACCTTTTACATTACATATGGTGTGTGTGTGTGTGTGTGTGTGTGTGTGATTACATATGGTGTGTGTGTGTGTGATTACATGTGTGTGTGTGTGTGTGATTACATATGGTGTGTGTGTGTGTGTGATTACATATGGTGTGTGTGTGTGTATGTGATTACATATGGTGTGTGTGTGTGATTACATATGGTGTGTGTGTGTGTGTGATTACATATGGTGTGTGTGTGTGTGATTACATATGGTGTGTGTGTGTGTGTGATTACATATGGTGTGTGTGTGTGTGTGATTACATATGGTGTGTGTGTGTGTATGTGATTACATATGGTGTGTGTGTGATTACATATGGTGTGTGTGTGTGTGATTACATATGTGTGTGTGGTGTGATTACATATGGTGTGTGTGTGTGATTACATATGGAAATATGGTGTGTGTGTGTGTGATTACATATGGTGTGTGTGTGTGTGATTACATATGGTGTGTGTGTGTGATTACATATGGTGTGTGTGTGTGATTACATATGGTGTGTGTGTGTGTGATTACATATGGTGTGTGTGTGTGTGATTACATATGGTGTGTGTGTGTGTGATTACATATGGTGTGTGTGTGTGATTACATATGGTGGTGTGTGTGTGATTACATATGGTGTGTGTGTGTGATTACATATGGTGTGTGTGTGTGTGATTACATATGGTGTGTGTGTGTGATTACATATGGTGTGTGTGTGTGTGTGTGTGTGATTACATATGGTGTGTGTGTGATTACATATGGTGTGTGTGTGTGTGATTACATATGGTGTGTGTGTGTGTGATTACATATGGTGTGTGTGTGTGATTACATATGGTGTGTGTGTGCGTGTGTGTGTGTGATTACATATGGTGTGTGTGTGTGATTACATATGGTGTGTGTGTGTGTGTGAGATTACGTGTGTGTGTGTGATTACATATGGTGTGTGTGTGTGTGTGTGATTACATATTGTGTGTGTGTGACATATGGGGTGTGATATATATATATATATTAAGTGTTGAATCTGACGGGTTCCTCAAATTAATGCACATATTTATAATTGTGGTGAAGCTTTTGTCTTTTTATCCAGGATTATTAAACATCTTGGAAGCAAATGAATCTTGTATCAGAGATCCTGGGATCAACCTTTAAATAAATGAATCTTGTATCAGAGATCCCGGGATCAACCTTTAAATAAATGAATCTTCTATCAGAGATCCTGGGATCGACCTTTAAAGAAATGAATCTTGTATCAGAGATCCCGGGATCAACCTTTAAAGAAATGAATCCCAGTTTGATGTAAACGTTGCTATTATTAATGTAAACATCACTTCTTTCTGTTAATAATCGTTTAAAGCTTCTCCCAATAATAATAATAATAAAGTTTAGATCAATTAAATCCTTTTTTTATTAATAGTAATAATTTATCTGGGACCGGGCGGACGACCCGGCATTTCTATGGTGATAGGGCAGGCGATTTAGAACGATGGGGTCAGTGTTGCTCCAGGGCCGGTTCCCCTCCTGGGGGTAATTTCGGGAAGTCCCGCTCCTGGAATATTTCCGGTATCTTCAGCTCCGTCATTTTGTTACTACTCATATTGCGTCCTCACCCCTCTCTTCGCAAACCACGTTCGAGCGGTTGGTCGTCTGGGGGACCATTATGTCCGGTGCCATCACCCACATTTATTCTCTTCTGCTCAACCTGACTTTGTCTGAACTGAGATATTCGGCTGAGGCAGACGAACACAGTGCGAACGTGCGTTTAGCCGCACTTTATTACGGCCGTGGTAGCAGAAAATGATGTCCAACGCAGGCCCACACACGAAGTACGGCCGCTCGAAAGTTCAGCCGCGCAACGCAAGCGGCAAACAAACACATTTTTGCAAGAACGTCGAACCGCTAGTACTGACGTACAGAGTGCGCTGCGGCGGCATAGCGGCGTGTGTGCGTGATTAGGAGACGTCAGACGCTGCTCATGTCCAGCCAACATAACGTCCAGACACAAAAAGCTTTCTGGTTTGGATCCGTATGAAATCACGGCCGTAATTGCGCATCGTGTGACCGCTATCGCGTATTCCGTGAAAAGGTACGTCCATGCGTTCAGACGCACTTTTTTACAGACACTGCGAAAAATGCATTTGTCTGACCCTAGCCTTAGCAGACACTATGGGAGAGGGAGGTGGGTCACAGCATTCCTGCAGATGAATGGGATGCTCTGGTGGAATCCTCGATGGGAATTACCACATGTATTTGGATGAAAGAAAACTGTTACAAACTCCCTCTCGATGGTAATTTGACTCGGCTCTCCTTCAGAGGATTTACCCTGCTACGTCAGGGTTATGTCCCTCTACTTGTGGCCATCGGGGCACCTTTTACCATATGTGGTGGAAGTGTCTGGTCGTCCGTCTTTGATCTCTTATCCATGTTTTGTCTCTGATCCCCTGTTGGCTCTCCTTAACAGTCCCTCCTGCCGTTACAGGCTCCCCCGCCTGAGCCTTCAATTGGTTCACCAGGTTTTTACCGCCACCTGGGTTCGTGTTGCCCGTTCCTGGAAGTTTGCCCTGTCATCTCTTCCCAAGGCTTTATACAAAGTGTGGTATGTCTATAAAATGAAGTATCTCGCGTCTCCACTACAACATCGCGCCCGCTGCAGCAAAATAGTGTCCCGTGGCTTCCCTTTGCAATTTCACGGCTTTTACCCCCTGACTGATCCTGCTCCTTTTTACTACCCCCCCCCCCCGTTCTATCTGATTATGTTGTGTTCTGTGGATTTATACAGGTGTGATTTCGTATGATTTTTATATTTTCTATGGAAATGTGTGCTTTTATTTCCTGCTATTCATAGTGTGTGTGTGTGTGTGTGTGTGTGTGTGTGTGTGTCATTCATGCTCATGCTTGTTATTGTACTTTCTGAAAAAAAAACCCACTAAATTGATTTGTTAAAAAAAGAAATACGGTGATAATGGTAATGTTTCCATTAATAATTTTAAATTGATATAATCAAAATGTTTACAATAATGATAAAGTTTAGATGAGACGTATTAATGTAAAGCATATGATTATATTAATATATAATTACTATTAAGGTGTAAACATTGATATTATCATCCTGTTTACTAATCGTAAAGTTTACATTATTCTTCACAGTAATGTTTAATTAATAGTAATTCTATACGTATGTTTCCATTATTAGTAATTATTATATACGTATGATTGCATTAATGGAAATGTAAATATTCCCGTAATTCCTGTTAACGCAAACATTATGAGTGTATTATTAAACTATTGTTCTTATTCACAGTAATGTTGATAATAATTGATTAAGTCATAATGTTTGCATTAATGGTAACGTTTGGGTTAATAATGCCGCTTTCAGTAGAGTTCAGTGGAAGGTGCGGGTTTCATCACAGGTGCCGCCTTGCGCTCGTTGTGCCGTATGTTTTCTCGAGAGACTCGTTGTGCCGTGGTTTGTTCGGGCTCGTGGTGTGGGGGAGCCCTGCGCTGTGTATGAAGAGGTTGTACTTTTTAAAGGGGTTCTTCAGAGACCACAAAAATTTAAACAACATTTTGTTGTTCATGGATCATTGTTCCCTGGGTGCCTCAATTCGCCTGCTTCCACCATACTGGAGCACAAGGATGCCGAATCGCCACAGCTGACCCCATAAACTGATGGACCTGCATCAATCCACCAACAACTGTTGGCCAGAGCTACGTGTGTGTCACTCTTTACCAACCCTGTGACATGACACAGGAAAGATGCCCAAGCTCCGAGAACCTCCATTGGACACTGGTTGGAGGTAGGGATGAGCCGAACACCCCCGAGTTCGGTTCGTATTCGAACCCAAACTTTCCAAATGTTCGAATCCGAACTCGAACTCAATACAAGTCAATGGGGCTGAAAATTTGATTTTTAGAGTGCCCTCCCAAGAGGGCATATACGCTACATATTTGCCATAAAAGGTGTATGGGGGTCTGGGTAGTGCCCTGGGGGACAGGAAACAAGGACAAAAAGTAAAAAAAAAAAGTTTTTAAAGGGACAGTGAGTTTTCCATGAAATAAAGGTTAAAAATAAAAACAAAAAATTCCTTCAAATATTGTGCCTAGGAGGTCCCCATAACCTGCCCGTGAAGTGGTGGATTTCTAGGATGTATAGAAACATTTAAAAACAAAAAAATTACGTTTCAAAAGACGGTAAATGCTTTTCCTTTAATCTATCCATAAACAACTGCTTGGGGCGGCAGCCTGTATGAAAAGAGGAGACATTTTCGGACACATAGAAAAATTTTAGTGATTTTTTTTTTGGCTAAATTATTGTGAAACTTATGCAGGCTTTGGATGAAAGTAACAATAGGTGCTTTAAAATTGGGCCTTTAGCGTCGGCAACAGTGCCGTCACACCGTAACCCCTCTGAGAATATGAATCTGATAAAAGCGTCAGTGGCAGTGCACCCAGATATTGTGCTTTTGGTGCCAGGCCTGCAAGTACTATCATACAGTAACCCCTCTGTGGTATTGTGGAAGAATGCAGGGGTGTACCTTGCGGTCCTATATTAAAAAGATATGCATCTGGTAAAGGCATCAGTGCACCCAGATATTGTGCTTTTGGTGCCAGGCCTGCAAGTACTATCATACAGTAACCCCTCTGTGGTATTGTGGAAGAATGCAGGGGTGTACCTTGCGGTCCTATATTAAAAAGATATGCATCTGGTAAAGGCATCAGTGCACCCAGATATTGTGCTTTTGGTGCCAGGCCTGCAAGTACTATCATACAGTAACCCCTCTGTAGTATTGTGGAAGAATGCAGGGGTGGACCTTGCGGTCCTATATTAAAAAGATATGAATCTGGTAATGGGCGTCAGTGCACCCAGATATTGTGCTTTTGGTGCCAGACTGCCAGGCCAGCAAGTACAATTGTACAGTAACCCCTCTGTAGTATTGTGGAAGAGTGCAGGGTTGGACCCTGTGGTTCAAAAAATTCAAATGATATAAATGTGGCACAGGCGTCAGTGCAGCCAAATATTGTGCCTTTCATGGCAGCAAGTGCCTTCACACCGTAACCCTTTTGTGGTATTGTGGAAGAGTTCAGTGCTGGAGGTTTTGTGAATGCAGAAGACATCCTCGATCTATTCCGTTACTTCAGCATCAGGGGATTGATAGCTGCTGATCCAGGACTGATTCATTTTTATAAATGTCAGCCGGTCTACAGAGTCGGTGGACAGACGCACTCTTTTGTCTGTGACTAAACCTCCAGCGGCACTGAACGTCCTTTCAGAAAACACGCTAGATGAAGGGCAACCTAGTGGCTGCATAGCATATTGGCTAAGTTCTGGCCAGTGATCCAATCTCAACACCCAGTAAGCCAGTGGATCATCTGCTGGAAACGTATCCAGGTCTGCCCTTGCCCCAAGGTAGTCCTGCACCATATGGTGAAGACGCTGGCAATGGGTGCCTACATTTGACGTCCCTGGGCGTCGTGGACTAAAAAAAATTAAAAATGCATCAGTCAAGTGGCCCTGGCCTTCACCACTATTCCTCTGATCTCCCGCAGCCTCAGAAGCACGTGTGTCATCACTTGGTAACCTACAAGTGCCTGGAAAGGTGTTACACAAGTGTCGCTTTAGAGCGTCCTCGAGTTTTTTTCATCCTGTGCTCCCTCTGTGTGGGCAGGATGAGCTCTGCAACTTTACCCTTGTATCGTGGATCAAGAAGGCTTGCCAACCAGTAATGATCCCTCTCCTTGATAGCATGAATCCTGGGGTCCTTTAGCAGGCTTTGCATTATAAGGGAGCCCATGCAGCGTAGGTTGGAGGTGGCGTTAGCTTCCGAGTCTTCCTGGTCAATGAGGATGACCCCATCGTGCACTTCCTCCTCCCAGCCACGCACTAGCCCTAGTGTTTCTGGGCACACGAAACCCTTCCTTGAGGAATCCCCACCTTCAATTCCCCCACTACTTAAATATTCCTCCTCATCATCCTCCTGTCTGATCTGAGGAGGACCCTCTGGAATGCTGTCTGCGGAAAAACTGGGGCCTTCAGAGCTAGGGAAGGCCTCCTCTTCCTCCCGCTGCTCTGCCTCTAGAGCCACATCTATAATTCCCCGCAGAGTGTGCTCCAGCAGGAACACTAAAGGAATTGTGTCACTGATGCATGCACTGTCCCTGCTCACCATCCTCGTTGCCTCCTCAAATGGTGACAGTACAGTGCATGCATCCTTGATCATCAGCCACTGCGGGGGGGAAACCAAGTTGACCTGAACCTGTCCTTGTGCTATACTCACACAGGTACTCGTTGATGGCCCTCTGCTGCTTGTGCAGACGCTGCAGCATTGCTAATGTCGAGTTCCACCTGGTGGGCATGTCACAGATCAGACGGTTTGTAGGAAGGTGGAATTCTCTTTGAATTTCTGCTAGGTGAACGCTTGCTGGGAATGACCGTCTGAAGTGGCTGCAGACATTTCTGGCCTGACTGAGAAGCTCTGCCAGCCCTGGGTACTTGGTTAGGAAACGCTGTACCACTAGATTTAGGATGCGTGCTAGGCATGGTACATGCGTCAATTTACCCTTGCGTAGGGGGAGAGAAGGTTGCTGCCATTATCACAGATGATCCTTCCCAGCTGAAGCTGGCGTGGTGTTAACCATCTCTGCACCTGGCCCTGCAGAGCTGACAGAATTTCTGGCCCGGTTTGGCTCCTGTCCCCTACACAAACCAGCTCAAGCACAGTATGGCTTCTTTTTGCTTGAGCCATTGCGTAGACCCTGTCAGGCGTCGGTTTAACTGCCACTTCGCCAGAGACACAGAAGGAGGAGGAGGAGGAAGAGGGAGAGGTGGTGGTGGTGGAGCAGACAGACCTCATACAAGCAGCTTTCTGGAGGCATGGTGGATGAACAAGCTCCAGCACCGAGCCCCGTCTTGGATCCCTCCCAGCTGCAATCAGAGTTACCCAGTGTGCCGTGAAGGAAATTTAACGACCCTGTCCATGCTTGCTGGACCACGTGTCTAAAGTCACATGCACCTTGCTGCTGATTGCCTTTCCCAATGACTCGATAACATTGTCTTCCACGTGCTGGAATGGTCTTGCGTGAAAAGTAATGGCGTTTTGGAACCTGCCACTGTGGTACAGCACATTCAGCAAATTCACGGAAGGGAGCAGAGTCCACCAGCTGGACAGGCAGCAGCTGCAATGCGAGTAATTTTGCTAAGCTGGCATTTAGACGCTGTGCTTGGGGATGGTTGGGACTATATTTTTTCTTACACTGCAGCAGCTGCGGCAACGTAATCTGACTGCGTAAATCTTCAGATGATGGGATGCTGTCACATTGTGAGGAAGGACCTGGTACATCCATTACTGTAGCATCATCCCTGTCAGTGGAGGTTGTAGGCAATGACATGGCAGGACATACAGTGGGGGTAGAGACAGATGAGGAGGAGGACCTACGCAAAGTTTTGCGCCAACGGGATTTGTGGCAGGAGGTCATATGTCGCCACAAGCACGTGGTACCCAAGTGTCCGGTGTCTTTCCCACACTTAAGCCTCATCTGACATAGATTACAAATAGCAACGGTGGGGTCTGCTGCACTTTTCTTAAAGAACTCCCAGCAGACAGCAGAGTTCCTGCGTGTGTGCTTTGAGACAACAGCGCTCTGCACCGGAGCAGCTCTGACATCTGATGCCTTGGAATGGCTAGTGCTACGGTTGGTCATAGAGGATGTTGTGCCTCGTGTTTGCTGTGCCTCCTCCTCCTCCTCCCCCTCCTCCTCACTTGATTCCTCTGTTCGATCTGGCACCCAGGTGGAGTCAGTGACCTCATCATCAATGTCATCTTCACCCCCTATCTCCTCGTCACTGGAGCCAACTTGGCAGTATGCTGCAGCTGCTGGGGCAACATGAGTGCCAGTTATTTGTGTGTCATCACTGGCACCCCCTTCCTCTAGGTTGATTATACTCCCTTCCTCAACCTCAGAGATTGAATCCAAGCACTGTAGTTGCTGCACATCCTCAAGCAGCATGTCACCGTCATTGTAGTCAAACAATTAAGCTAACTCCTATGTGTGTGATAGCGAGGCTACGGCAGGAGTAGCTGTGGACATGGAGGCTGCATTAGATGCTTTGGCAGCTGAGGTGGACTGTAAAGCACTACAAGCCTGGCTGGCAGAGGACTCAGAGGATGAGGATGGCCTGGTTAGCCAATCCACCAAATCCTCTGTATGTTGCTGCTGCTTAAGAAGACGGCCAGCACTAGTTAGAAAGGACAAGCGTGCCCCTGCAGAGGATCCACCACGTCCACCACGACCAGAGGCACAGCCTCCCAACGCAGGGGCTGCTTGCCCTCTTATCTGTGTCTGGGAGCGTCTGCCTGTCCTTTTTGTTCTTTCAGACATGGTGAGTGATATATAGATTAAATATATACAGAACTCTGATTCAACTCTGGTATAAAGATTAAAGATATACAGAACTCTGGTATAACTCAGTGAGACACCCTGATAGCTGGCAGCCAGTGACAAGACACAGATTACAATTCCCTCCTATAAATCAGTGTGACCCCCTGATGGGTGGCAGTGAGAAGCCACATATTACAAATCTCAGAAACCTCCTATAAATCAGTGAGACCCCCTGATGGGTGGCAGTGAGAAGCCACAGATTACAATTCGCATAAATCTGCTAGAATGTGGGACCCCCTGATGGGTGGCAGTGAGAAGACACAGATTACAAGTCTCAGAAACCTCCTATAAATCAGTGAGACCCCCTGATGGGTGGCAGCCAGTGAGAACACACGGATTATAACAATTCCCAAATATTTTGTAGAAATTTGTGACCCCCAAAATACTTGCTGGCAGTGACAAGACACACATCACCTCAATTCCCAGATATTTGGTAGAAATTAGACCCCCCCAGACCCCCCCAGTAGCGTGGCAGACCGGCAGTAAGAACACACAACAACTATCTCCTATGAAATCTCCTCTCAAATGCGTGCAGAAGCGCTGCGTGGAAACATTATATAGTGTGCTGCGGGATTTAGCTCTGTGAGCCCATGATTGGACAAAATTTACCCAATCAGGACTCTGAGCCGTGATTGGCATAGTCTTGAACCTGTCTTGCACCTAAACTGTGGTCTAGTGCAAGGCTGTAGCCAATTACGAGCTTCAGGCCAGTGGGAAAGTGCATTGTGGTCCATTGTGGTGCATTGTGGTCGAACATGTGGCGAACACCCGGAAATGTTCGGAGTTCGTGAACAGAATGAACAGGCTAAGTTCGGTCCGAACTCCGAACCAAACAGCTCATCCCTAGTTTGAGGTCCTGCCAGTGCCACGACCAAAGGATGACCTCCTTCTAATCTTCCTATAAAAAACCCCCTCTGACCCACCATTCAGTGCTTGGTTATCCAGTAGCCTCTGTGTCTTCCTGGCACCTGACCCTGTTCCTGTGTGGATTCCTTGACTGCCTGACCTCAGGTCTTGACCTCAATTCCAGTCTCCTGCTGCTGACCTCCTCCTGCTATTGACCTTTGACATGTTGTAAAGATCCTAAATCTCTGCCTGGGTCCTCCTGATTTCTTGGCATTGACCCCTGGCTTGTGGAACATGGATTCTGCCTGTGCCTTCCTGGCCCCAATTCCTGCTCAAGAACACCTGGTAACCTTTCCTGGACCTGCATACCTGTCCTGGTTCCTGCCACCAGGTTCTGATCCCTGGAACCCAAGGCTTTCACCTGGAGGCCATAACAGATATTCCGCTGAGATTTGGCTCCGAGATGCTAAAGGTTTCATATTTAGGAGATGTTAATGGTCCATGTGATTTGACGCTGCAGAGTCCCTGGGTGGATTTCCCAATGGAAAAGGTCTTGGTGAATCCTTGCGGTGTGACCTGATGTGAGATCACGGCTCTTGTGGATAATCTCTGCAAACCTCGACCTTCTCGTCTTGTAAATGTGACTATAAAAGCAAACATGGCGCTGGCGGCGTCAGAGACTTTCAGGGAAATGTTAGGTTTTGTTTGAAGACTTGTCCTAAGCGCGTTCAAACACGCCAAGGTCTGGCACGGTTTCAGGGCTTTGGTCGCTATGGTTACCTTTTAGATGTTGAATTGTTCTTGATTCTCTAAATACACAAAAAGTCAAATACTTGAAAATGACTAACACTTCGCGCCGCACCTCGAGGAACACGATAATAATCTGACGGGTGACAGAAAATGGCAGCGCGGGCGGCTCGGGTTACAGTGTGAATCCTGCCTGCGGGAGGCTGCGTGTTCTATGAATGCTCAGTGGAAGCCACCAGCGGCCATGTGTTTTCCCAAACCATCTTACCTTACCGTCACGCTTGCCGGTTCACTACTAGGGATTTGCCATTTAGACACTGATACATAAAGCTCTGTAAACGATACCAGAGGTGAGATTGTGCAGCGATACCGGCGTCCTGGTGACAAGACTCTTCCAGGGGTCTCTGTATCAAGATGGGAAATCCGTCTCCAGTAACTAATAGGCAATACATGTTAGAAATGTACAGCTCCCATCACACACACACAGCCCCTTACACTCTCACACAGCTCCCATCACACTCACACAGCCCCTTACACGCTCACACAGCTCCCATCGCACACACACAGCTCCTTACACTCTCTCACAGCTCCCATCACACACACACAGTCCCTTACACTCTCACACAGCTCCCATCACACACACACAGCCCCTTACACTCTCACACAGCTCCCATCACACACACACAGCCCCTTACACTCTCTCACAGCTCCCATCACACACACACAGCCCCTTACACTCTCACACAGCTCCCATCGCACACACACAGCTCCTTACACTCTCTCACACAGCTCCCATCGCACACACACAGCTCCTTACACTCTCTCACAGCTCCCATCACACACACACAGCCCCTTACACTCTCACACAGCTCCCATCACACACACAGTCCCTTACACTCTCACACAGCTCCCATCACACACACACAGTCCCTTACACTCTCACACAGCTCCCATCACACACACACAGTCCCTTACACTCTCACACAGCTCCCATCACACACACACAGCCCCTTACACTCTCACACAGCTCCCATCACACACACAGTCCCTTACACTCTCACACAGCTCCCATCACACACACACAGTCCCTTACACTCTCACACAGCTCCCATCTCACACAGCCCCTTACTCTCACACAGCTCCCATCACACACACACAGCCCCTTACACTCTCACACAGCTCCCATCACACACACAGTCCCTTACACTCTCACACAGCTCCCATCACACACACACAGTCCCTTACACTCTCACACAGCTCCCATCTCACACAGCCCCTTACTCTCACACAGCTCCCATCACACACACCCAGCCCCTTACACTCTCACACAGCTCCCATCACACACACACAGTCCCTTACACTCTCACACAGCTCCCATCACACACACACAGTCCCTTACACTCTCACACAGCTCCCATCTCACACAGCCCCTTACTCTCACACAGCTCCCATCACACACACCCAGCCCCTTACACGCTCATACAGCTCCCATCACTAGACATGTGCATTCATTTTAGTACTAAAACTATTTAGTCCGAATTTTGGGATAATTTAGTTTTCGTATGACTCGAGATAAGAAACTGCTCAGTCCAAAAAACGAAAGAAACTAAAGGAAAATGCACTATATTTTAGTTTCAGTCCTTTTTGTGATATTACATTGAGTGAAGGAGACCAGCAATGAAGAGCGTAACATCGCAAAGCTACAGAAAAGGTTTGTATGCGTAATCCTTCCCGACCCCTGCCCGAAAATCTGACAGTGATAGAGCTCCAGAATACTCACTCGCAGCACAGACAGCCAGCACAGGAGAGGAAACCTTTACTTAACCCTTGCATGTCTATGAGGCAGACAAGATGATAAAAGCAGCTGGAGAAGGAAAACATTCAAATAAATCACACTGAAAGCTAATGACAGAGGAGGGCTGGATAGTAAAAACCCCTTTATAACAAGCAGCGCTGGGAGAAGAGAGGGACTTTATAAACCGTGTGTTATCTCCCCTCCCGCTCTGCATAATAGGGGCTTAGGTCTGATACATTTTATATTATCCTGGAGCACTATCCCCCTTTCCTCATCTGTAGTACACGTTTTATATAAAGTCCCTCTCCTCTCCCAGTGCTGCTTGGTATAAGGGGTTTTTACGTCTGATACATTTAGGGCCATATTACATAGTTGGTGCTAACTTAACCAGAGCTGGTGTAAACTTCCCAGAGCCATTATAGCCTATGGAGGGTTTAAGTTTGCAACAGCTCTGGTTAAGTTAGCACCAACATTGTAATATGGCCCTTAGTATCCAGCTCACACGGTTACGATGTCATTATGAGCCTTCAGTGTGATTTACTTGAATGTTTTTCCCTGGATTTAAAGTGCTTTATTTTATAAAAAAAATATTTTGCGCCAGTCATCTCTTCTCTGAGGTTTCAGACCGATTTACGTTAATATTTTCCCTCTCCCCTGCTTTTATAATCCTGTCTGTCTCCCCCACAGAGATACAAAGTTTAAAGGGATACTACAGGCAATATGACCACCTCAGCTTTTTAAGGTGGTCATATTGCCTGAAGTATCCCATTTTTTCTCCCAGCCTTCTATCTTTTCCCGATCGGCTGATATTGCTGAGAGAAGCGGTGGACTTTACTCCGCCCTCCCAGCTGTCAATCAGCCGATCAGGTTTCAAGGTCCCCGCGTTTTGGAACTCTCGGCAAAGCTGGGATGTCATCGCGCTAGAAGCGCGATGACGTCCCACCACTCCGGCAGAGTCGCGGGAACGCGCAGGAGAAGGAGCCGGAGCCGCTGCCTCCTCCTCCTTCTCCTCCGCCAAAGAGTTTTTAGATGAGCAGGCGGGGTGAACTTCAGCTCACCTCGCCGCTCGTGAACGTGCGCTGCTCCGCGAATGAGCAGGATTCCGGGAGGAAGCCTGCTGACTTGCTGATTGGCTGGTTTACGTGATAGGCGCGCATGCGCGCTTTGCATGTAAACCTGTAGCCAAGTTCCAAGTTTCCACGACGGGAGCAGAAGAGGAGGGAGGTGAGTAAAAAAAAAAAACGCCGTTGGAAAAGTGTCGTTTTTAGGGTAAGTATTACATTAAAAAAAAATATATATATATATATATATACATATATATATATTGAATGACTAGTTAGGGCAATAGCTTTAATATAATGTAAAAAAGGGGGGGTGATTTTCAGACTGGAGTGTTCCTTTAAGTAAAAGTTCCCTCCCCTATGATGGATAAGCATTGCATTCCGAAGTTCTACACCCTCCACATGCCAATATATTAGGATGTTCTCTACAGAGAGGGGCATTAATTAATGCAAGAGGATGTGCTATATATTATACAGAGAGGAGCATTTTTTATTTTTTTTTGAGCCCTTTAAATCCAGCGGCTGTGAGCGCTCAGATCGGCTGCTTGTTACATTATCTCTCAGTACAATGTATCAGGCTCAGCTGTTGCAGTAACTGACTGCTGCTCATCACAGCGCTCAGAGTTTCAGTAAAACAAGAAAATAATATTGTTCTAACCTCTTATATCTAAAAATATTATTTACTAGTTTTACTGAAACTCTGAGAGCTGTGATGAGCAGCAATCACTTACTGTAACCGCTTTGTCTGACACATTGTGCTGAGAGTGAGATACTGTAACAAACAGCCGATCTCAGCCCTCTGAGGAGCCACCAATACAATATTAATTGTATCCGTGGGTTTTTGGATGAATGAAATTCGTTTTCATACTAAAGAGCTAAAAACAAATTTCTTTAGCAACTAAATAATTTGCGGATTAGGACTAATCCATTCGTCCAAAACAAAATTTTGTGCTGTGCACATGTCTACCCGTCACACACATACAGCCCCTTACATTCTCGCACAGCTCCCATCACACACACACAGCCCCTTACACTCTCACACAGCTGCCATCACACACATACAGCCCCTTACACTCTCACACAGCTCCATCACACACATATAGCCCCTTACACTCTCACACAGCTCCATCACACACATACAGCCCCTTACACTCTCACACAGCTCCATCACACACATATAGCCCCTTACACTCATACAGTTCCCATCACTCACACATAGCTCCCATCACACACACACAGCACCTTACACACTCACACAGCTCCCGTCACACACATACAGCCCCTTACACACTCATACAGCTCCCGTCACTCTTACACAGCTCCCATCACACTCATACAGCCCCTTACACACTCATACAGCTCCCGTCACTCTTACACAGCTCCCATCACACTCATACAGCCCCTTACACACTCATACAGCTCCCATCACTCTTACACAGCTCCCATCACACTCATACAGCCCCTTACACACTCACACACAGCTCCCATCACCCACACACAGCCCCTTACACACTCACACAGCCCCTTACACACTCACACAACTCCCATCACACACACAGCCCCTTACACACTCACACAGCTCCCGCCACACGTCTAAACGTGCCGATTATCTTAATAGCAGGAGTGGAATCGAGCTCCCGTGTTCTTTCCATGAGTTACATTTAATGACAAGCCAGATCTACTGAGACGATTGGGACGTTTTCTGGATCCCAGATTGAAACGGTGTTTGTTGCGTTTCTCCTGAATACGTCCAGATGGAATTAACTCGATCTCGGGAACCTGATTGCTCTTTTGCAGAACGAATAAAATTAATTGTGGTAGTGAAGGGGTTAAGTCCGACACTCAATTGGATGCATAAATCTTGTGAGTTTGCACACTTGGTTTTTGTCGGACGTGTTCCCTGATGATTGGTATGAGCCGGTTCCCTGCGCCGCAAACACCGCGTCACGTTTACATGGAAACAGTATTTATGATTCTGCAGTAAATTATTATTAAAACCTATCAGTGAGTTAATCCAGGCTACAACCGTTTACCAAAGCGCAGATAAACGGCGTGGTTATCCTGGCCGCCGGCGCGTTCCTCCATGCTGAATTCAGAATGCGTTTGGTAATTAGCATCGCAGCTGTGGTTACAGTCTAAATAAAGGGTGTGCTGACAAAATAAAGCTGCGTTTTCAAGGTGACCTCTGTGACTTTGCATCCTTATCCGTGTCCCCGCTTTCTGACTAATGTCTTATTTCCATGGTAACCGCTTAAGCCGTCATCACTTGGTAATGTGACTGGATTTGGGAATTTACTGAACGGCGGCCAAAGCTGCTAAAACCTCGCGGGACTTAACCAATCCTGACAGGGTCCGAATCTGGCAAAAAAAAGCTAAGGTTTCTGTCTGTGAGCGTCAATAGAAAGCAGATTTAACCAATTCTCTGCCAAGTTATTACATCTTATTTATATAACAAGCTATTCAACTGTATCATAACGTGGACGAAAAGTGAACGATTCTAAGCCTTTTACTTTACTAGATACAGTTTCTTGCTCGTGGTAATCGGTAGGTTTATAGGGTTTTGTGCAGTGGATACAGTTTCTTGCTCGTGGTAATCGGTAGGTTTATAGGGTTTTGTGTGCAGTGGATACAGTTTCTTGCTCACGGTAATCGGTAGGTTTATAGGGTTTTGTGCGCAGTGGATACAGTTTCTTGCTCGTGGTAATCGGTAGGTTTATAGGGTTTTGTGTGCAGTGGATACAGTTTCTTGCTGTAATCGGTAGGTTTATAGGGTTTTGTGTGCAGTGGATACAGTTTCTTGTTCGTGGTAATCGGTAGGTTTATAGGGTTTTGTGCAGTGGATACAGTTTCTTGCTCGTGGTAATCGGTAGGTTTATAGGGTTTTGTGTGCAGTGGATACAGTTTCTTGCTCGTGGTAATCGGTAGGTTTATAGGGTTTTGTGTGCAGTGGATACAGTTTCTTGCTCACGGTAATCGGTAGGTTTATAGGGTTTTGTGCAGTGGATACAGTTTCTTGCTCGTGGTAATCGGTAGGTTTATAGGGTTTTGTGTGCAGTGGATACAGTTTCTTGCTCGTGGTAATCGGTAGGTTTATAGGGTTTTGTGTGCAGTGGATACAGTTTCTTGCTGTAATCGGTAGGTTTATAGGGTTTTGTGTGCAGTGGATACAGTTTCTTGCTGTAATCGGTAGGTTTATAGGGTTTTGTGTGCAGTGGATACAGTTTCTTGCTGTAATCGGTAGGTTTATAGGGTTTTGTGTGCAGTGGATACAGTTTCTTGTTCGTGGTAATCGGTAGGTTTATAGGGTTTTGTGCAGTGGATACAGTTTCTTGCTGTAATCGGTAGGTTTATAGGGTTTTGTGTGCAGTGGATACAGTTTCTTGTTCGTGGTAATCGGTAGGTTTATAGGGTTTTGTGCAGTGGATACAGTTTCTTGCTTGTGGTAATCGGTAGGTTTATAGGGTTTTGTGCAGTGGATACAGTTTCTTGCTCGTGGTAATCGGTAGGTTTATAGGGTTTTGTGCGCAGTGGATACAGTTTCTTGCTCGTGGTAATCGGTAGGTTTATAGGGTTTTGTGTGCAGTGGATACAGTTTCTTGCTGTAATCGGTAGGTTTATAGGGTTTTGTGTGCAGTGGATACAGTTTCTTGTTCGTGGTAATCGGTAGGTTTATAGGGTTTTGTGTGCAGTGGATACAGTTTCTTGCTCGTGGTAATCGGTAGGTTTATAGGGTTTTGTGTGCAGTGGATACAGTTTCTTGCTTGTGGTAATCGGTAGGTTTATAGGGTTTTGTGTGCAGTGGATACAGTTTCTTGCTGTAATCGGTAGGTTTATAGGGTTTTGTGTGCAGTGGATACAGTTTCTTGTTCGTGGTAATCGGTAGGTTTATAGGGTTTTGTGTGCAGTGGATACAGTTTCTTGCTCGTGGTAATCGGTAGGTTTATAGGGTTTTGTGTGCAGTGGATACAGTTTCTTGCTGTAATCGGTAGGTTTATAGGGTTTTGTGTGCAGTGGATACAGTTTCTTGTTCGTGGTAATCGGTAGGTTTATAGGGTTTTGTGCAGTGGACACAGTTTCTTGCTGTAATCGGTAGGTTTATAGGGTTTTGTGCAGTGGATACAGTTTCTTGCTGTAATCGGTAGGTTTATAGGGTTTTGTGCAGTGGATACAGTTTCTTGCGCGTGGTAATCGGTAGGTTTATAGGGTTTTGTGCAGTGGATACAGTTTCTTGCTTGTGGTAATCGGTAGGTTTATAGGGTTTTTTGCAGTGGATACAGTTTCTTGCTGTAATCGGTAGGTTTATAGGGTTTTGTGCAGTGGATACAGTTTCTTGCTGTAATCGGTAGGTTTATAGGATTTTGTGCAGTGGATACAGTTTCTTGCTGTAATCGGTAGGTTTATAGGGTTTTGTGCAGTGGATACAGTTTCTTGCTTGTGGTAATCGGTAGGTTTATAGGGTTTTTTGCAGTGGATACAGTTTCTTGCTTGTGGTAATCGGTAGGTTTATAGGGTTTTTTGCAGTGGATACAGTTTCTTGCTGTAATCGGTAGGTTTATAGGGTTTTGTGCAGTGGATACAGTTTCTTGCGCGTGGTAATCGGTAGGTTTATATGGTTTTGTGCGCAGTGGATACAGTTTCTTGCGCGTGGTAATCGGTAGGTTTATATGGTTTTGTGCGCAGTGGATACAGTTTCTTGTTCGTGGTAATCGGTAGGTTTATAGGGTTTTGTGCAGTGGATACAGTTTCTTGCTCACAGTAATCGGTAGGTTTATAGGGTTTTGTACAGTGGATACAGTTTCTTGCTCGTGGTTATCGGTAGGTTTATAGGGTTTTGTGCGCAGTGGATACAGTTTCTTGCTCGTGGTTATCGGTAGGTTTATAGGGTTTTGTGTGCAGTGGATACAGTTTCTTGCTCGTGGTAATCGGTAGGTTTATAGGGTTTTGTACAGTGGATACAGTTTCTTGCTGTAATCGGTAGGTTTATAGGGTTTTGTACAGTGGATACAGTTTCTTGCTCACGGTAATCGGTAGGTTTATAGGGTTTTGTGCAGTGGATACAGTTTCTTGCTCGTGGTAATCGGTAGGTTTATAGGGTTTTGTGTGCAGTGGATACAGTTTCTTGCTCACGGTAATCGGTAGGTTTATATGGTTTTGTGCGCAGTGGATACAGTTTCTTGCTCACAGTAATCGGTAGGTTTATAGGGTTTTGTGTGCAGTGGATACAGTTTCTTGCTCGTGGCAATCGGTAGGTTTATAGGGTTTTGTGCATTGGATACAGTTTCTTGCTCACGGTAATCGGTAGGTTTATAGGGTTTTGTGCATTGGATACAGTTTCTTGCTCACAGTAATCGGTAGGTTTATAGGGTTTTGTGTGCAGTGGATACAGTTTCTTGCTGTAATCGGTAGGTTTATAGGGTTTTGTGCAGTGGATACAGTTTCTTGCTGTAATCGGTAGGTTTATAGGGTTTTGTGCAGTGGATACAGTTTCTTGCGCGTGGTAATCGGTAGGTTTATAGGGTTTTGTGCAGTGGATACAGTTTCTTGCTTGTGGTAATCGGTAGGTTTATAGGGTTTTTTGCAGTGGATACAGTTTCTTGCTGTAATCGGTAGGTTTATAGGGTTTTGTGCAGTGGATACAGTTTCTTGCTGTAATCGGTAGGTTTATAGGATTTTGTGCAGTGGATACAGTTTCTTGCGCGTGGTAATCGGTAGGTTTATATGGTTTTGTGCGCAGTGGATACAGTTTCTTGTTCGTGGTAATCGGTAGGGTTATAGGGTTTTGTGCAGTGGATACAGTTTCTTGCTCACAGTAATCGGTAGGTTTATAGGGTTTTGTACAGTGGATACAGTTTCTTGCTCGTGGTTATCGGTAGGTTTATAGGGTTTTGTGCGCAGTGGATACAGTTTCTTGCTCGTGGTTATCGGTAGGTTTATAGGGTTTTGTGTGCAGTGGATACAGTTTCTTGCTCGTGGTAATCGGTAGGTTTATAGGGTTTTGTACAGTGGATACAGTTTCTTGCTGTAATCGGTAGGTTTATAGGGTTTTGTACAGTGGATACAGTTTCTTGCTCACGGTAATCGGTAGGTTTATAGGGTTTTGTGCAGTGGATACAGTTTCTTGCTCGTGGTAATCGGTAGGTTTATAGGGTTTTGTGTGCAGTGGATACAGTTTCTTGCCCGTGGTAATCGGTAGGTTTATAGGGTTTTGTGTGCAGTGGATACAGTTTCTTGCTGTAATCGGTAGGTTTATAGGGTTTTGCGCAGTGGATACAGTTTCTTGCTCACGGTAATCGGTAGGTTTATAGGGTTTTGTGCGCAGTGGATACAGTTTCTTGCTCACAGTAATCGGTAGGTTTATAGGGTTTTGTGTGCAGTGGATACAGTTTCTTGCTCGTGGCAATCGGTAGGTTTATAGGGTTTTGTGCGCAGTGGATACAGTTTCTTGCTCGTGGTAATCGGTAGGTTTATAGGGTTTTGTGCGCAGTGGATACAGTTTCTTGCTCACAGTAATCGGTAGGTTTATAGGGTTTTGTGTGCAGTGGATACAGTTTCTTGCTCGTGGCAATCGGTAGGTTTATAGGGTTTTGTGCGCAGTGGATACAGTTTCTTGCTCGTGGTAATCGGTAGGTTTATAGGGTTTTGTGCGCAGTGGATACAGTTTCTTGCTCACAGTAATCGGTAGGTTTATAGGGTTTTGTGCGCAGTCGATGCAGTTTCTTGCTCACAGTAATCGGTAGGTTTATAGGGTTTTGTGCGCAGTGGATGCAGTTTCTTGCTCACAGTAATCGGTAGGTTTATAGGGTTTTGTGCGCAGTCGATGCAGTTTCTTGCTCACGGTAATCGGTAGGTTTATAGGGTTTTGTGCGCAGTCGATGCAGTTTCTTGCCCGTTGTAATCCTCAAAGTAATGTTGGGTTGTACGGCCTGTTTTGTGAAGCCTCCTGGGGTCTGTGTGAGGTTTATGTTCCTGTTCTGCATCTTTCATTACTTTGTGAATATACAAGCAGATCTTTGTCCACATGTAACTGCGTACACAACCCCCGGCCTGCAGATAATCACACACACAGTGATGTAAGGACACACAGCCTGCACACTGACACTCTTTATACCGTCTGATTTAGTCCGTCTGCAGAAAGTGTCACTTTGCTCTGTGACTCAGACATAGGAGACTGTGCGGCGTTACGTATTCATAGCGTCTGTGGCGCACAGGAGGGTAAAGAGCCTTAATAACTTGTATACAGTGCGCTTGCGGACGCAGCGCGGCTCAGCTGCTCACACATGTTACCTCTTAGTGACAGCGAGGTCAGGAATAGCTTGGATATTTAGAGCGACGTGCAGCGTCCTGCAGCGCGGCGTTATGTCTTCTGACGTGTGTTTACGCCACACGTTTCATCGTAGCGGAGCTGTGAGCTGTTGATGTGGCTTTGTTTTTGCTTGTGTATAGGGCAGTGTGGATTAAACATACGTCCCCCTATATCAAGGTCATTAAGGCCGGCGTCAGACGAACGCAGTGATCACGTCCGTGTCGCCGCACAGTTTAACGTCCGTCATAGCATAGAATCATGATCAATAGAGACCCACACACGAAGTATACAGCACTGAACTGCGCACACACAACGCACGTGACAAATGGACGCAAGTTAGGCAAGAACGTGAAACCACTACCATGGACGCGCAGAGTGCGCCACGTCCACCACGTCCGCGTAGCGTTCTGTGTGAGATGTCAGATGCAGCGCATTTGCGACGTCCAGCACCTTGACGCACACAATGCATTTTCATATCATTTTCAAACTTTGATCATTTTTCACATTAATTTTATTTCCCATAATTCCTTTTTTTTCTATATCTGTCAAGAAAAACGCACCGTGTGGTGTCTACAGTATCTTCCGTCAGTACATCCGTCCATTGAGCACGCACGCACAGTGCGCTCAGACTGCGCTCGTCTGACATTAGCCTTAACATGCAGAATCCTGTGTATTTTCTTTCTAAAGTTATTAAACACGAAACCAGGACACGGGGAGCAATAAATGGACGCCATGACCTGGGCAAGACAGTCTGGGCTCACAATGTGTCCTAACAACAATACGAAGGTGTGTTTATATCCAAAATGCTTTATAAGATAAAATACAAATGTATCACATTGTTACAACATTTACCAGCAAATAATAACCTATTGCAGAGTTTGAGATCTCTGCTTTAGGCCCATGTCCGCTCCAATTATATAAACACAAACAAATTCCATAGCGCTGTACAAGATGTGGGGCAAAACAACCAAATATACCTGTTAGACACACTGAGGACAATGGGAGATGAGCACCCGGCTCAAGAGCTTACAATCTAGGATGCAAGGTGTGACACACAGGGATTTTGGAAGGCAGTCATGCTTTTATACCCATGTCCCCTCAAAATGTTGCAAGGTTCGCTGTAAGGGTTAACTCTCCTTGTGTTGTGGTTTTTGTGGCCGTGGAGATTTAATTTGATTCGGACCTGAAGGCTCCTGCGTTATTTATGTCGAATCGATGTGTTCGTAGAGCGACAGGTTAGTGAGTGTCCATTTCTATTAGTCTCCTGGGATCCAGAAGCTTCCGCCATGGAATGACGTATAGAACGGCTTTAATAATACAAGGTTTAGCTTTAATGATGTTTTATTTCTGTCGGTACGCGGCTCGGAAACTCCTTTGTAAGTTTGTTTTAGTGTCATCACTTTATACGTTGTTATTTATTTATACATTGTTATTTATACATTGTTATTTATACATTGTTATTTATTTATACATTGTTATTTATACATTGTTATTTATTTATACATTGTTATTGCATGAAATCTTATGTTTCAAAGCTTAATTCCCGAGAAATAAACTTGTTCCGGCCGTTTGCCTCACGTTAAAAACGTATTATTACTTTTTATAACACGGAGTTAATGGTTTTCTCCTGATCACTCGCAGCACGTGGGACCGTCCGTCTCTAAACACCGTTCTGGGTTCACCAGTTAGTGGATAAGGCCCAGTTTTCTGTACCCGGAATGACGTCCATATATATATACTTTTTTTTTTCTATGCTCCTGATCTGCAGAGCGTCTCTTCTTTAGCTCCCCTGCTCGGTGAAGAGGTCTCTGTGTGCGGCCGGTTCCAGCCAGCTCTGGTATAAACACGTCTCATTATGGATCCTGAGCTGACTTGGCTGGAATAACGTGAGGTATTGTACGCCCCCTCGGCCCGGCCGCCTCCTCGGGGTTTTTTTGGTGCTGCGCTGATGGCGCGGGGGCTTCAATGATGCTTTTTAGTACAAGGTCTCCATCCAGTGAACGTCCCCCTGGAGAGCGTCTGCGGAAAAAAGCCCGGCGTTTCTTAGAATCTGAGTGGAAAACTGAGGTGCATTGATTTTCCGCTGCCAGGTCCGGCTGAGCCAGTCCTGGCAGAAGACATTAGGGCTTATGAGGCTGGAGGAGGAAAGTGTTCATTAAAGATGTAAGCGCACCCCGTGCATTCACTGGCTGCTGCTGAGCGTCACTTGATCCAGCCACCAAGGGGTTAATTATATAGGTGATGGTAACTTGGTTTGTGACGAGAAAACGAGCAACAATGGTGACTTTCACGAACGGCAGTGAGAACGTTTCTACGCTCAGGGTCACCGCGAGCACTTCAGGGTCACCGCGAGCACTTCAGGGTCACCGCGAGCACTTCAGGGTCCCCGGGCGACAACATATTTTTGGGGTGTCTCTGCACGCTTTCAACTCTACACCCCCTTATACTGCACCTCTTTCACACACAATGACCCCCTGCTTTACCCACCTCAACCAGATACACACACCCGGCCCTCTCACCACAGACACCCCGGCCCTCTCACCACAGACACCCCGGCCCTCTCACCACAGACACCCGGCCCTCTCGCTACAGACACCCCGGCCCTCTCGCTACAGACACCCCGGCCCTCTCGCTACAGACACCCGGCCCTCTCGCTACAGACACCCGGCCCTCTCGCTACAGACACCCCGGCCCTCTCGCTACAGACACCCCGGCCCTCTCACACACAGACACCCGGCCCTCTCGCTACAGACACCCCGGCCCTCTCACCACAGACACCCGGCCCTCTCGCCTCAGACACCCCCGGCTCTCGCTACAGACACCTGACCCTCTCGCTACAGACACCCCGGCCCTCTCGCTACAGACACCCGGCCCTTTCGCTACAGACACCCGGCCCTCTCGCTACAGACACCCCGGCCCTCTCGCTACAGACACCTGACCCTCTCGCCTCAGACACCCCGGCCCTCTCGCTACAGACACCCGGCCCTCTCGCTACAGACACCCCGGCCCTCTCGCTACAGACACCCGGCCCTCTCGCCTCAGACACCCCGGCCCTCTCGCCTCAGACACCCGGCCTCTCGCTACAGACACCCGGCCCTCTCGCTACAGACACCCGGCCTCTCGCTACAGACACCTGACCCTCTCGCTACAGACACCCGGCTCTCGCCTCAGACACCCCGGCCCTCTCGCTACAGACACCCGGCTCTCGCTACAGACACCCGGCCCTCTCGCTACAGACACCCCGCCCTCTCGCTACAGACACCCGGCCCTCTCGCCTCAGACACCCCGGCCCTCTCGCCTCAGACACCCGGCCTCTCGCTACAGAACACCCGGCCCTCTCGCTACAGACATCCCGGCCCTCTCGCCTCAGACACCCCCGGCCTCTCGCTACAGACACCTGACCCTCTCGCTACAGACACCCGGCCCTCTCGCTACAGTCACCCCGGCTCTCTCGCTACAGACACCCGGCCTCTCGCTACAGACACCTGACCCTCTCGCTACAGACACCCGGCCCTCTCGCCTCAGACACCCCGGCCCTCTCGCTACAGACACCCGGCCCTCTCGCCTCAGACACCCCGGCCCTCTCGCTACAGACACCCGGCCTCTCGCCTCAGACACCCGGCCCTTTCGCTACAGACACCCCGGCCCTCTCACCACAGACACCCGGCCCTCTCGCTACAGACACCCGGCCCTCTCGCCTCAGACACCCCGGCCCTCTCGCTACAGACCCGGCCCTCTCGCCTCAGACACCCGGCCTCTCGCTACAGACACCCCGGCCCTCTCGCTACAGACACCCGGCCCTCTCGCCTCAGACACCCCGGCCCTCTCGCCTCAGACACCCGGCCTCTCGCTACAGACACCTGACCCTCTCGCCTCAGACACCCGGCCCTCTCCACAGACACCCCGGCCCTCTCGCCACAGACACGCGCCACTCTCGCCACAGACACGCGCCACTCTCGCCACAGACACTCCGCCACTCTCGTCGCAGACACCCGGCCCTCTCGCTACAGACACCCCGGCCCTCTCGCCACAGACACCCCGGCCCTCTCGCTACAGACACCCCGGCCCTCTCGCTACAGACACCCCGGCCCTCTCACCACAGACACCCGGCCCTCTCGCTACAGACACCCGGCCCTCTCGCTACAGACACCCGGCCCTCTCGCTACAGACACCCCGGCCCTCTCGCCTCAGACACCCCCGGCCTCTCGCTACAGACACCTGACCCTCTCGCTACAGACACCCCGGCCCTCTCGCTACAGACACCCGGCCCTCTCGCCTCAGACACCCCGGCCCTCTCGCTACAGTCACCCCGGCTCTCTCGCTACAGACACCCGGCCTCTCGCTACAGACACCCGGCTCTCTCGCTACAGACACCCGGCCCTCTCGCCTCAGACACCCCGGCCCTCTCGCTACAGTCACCCCGGCTCTCTCGCTACAGTCACCCCGGCTCTCTCGCTACAGTCACCCCGGCTCTCTCGCTACAGACACCCCCCACTCTCGCCACAGACACCCCCCACTCTCGCCACAGACACCCCCCACTCTCGCCACAGACACGCGCCACTCTCGCCACAGACACCCGGCCCTCTCGCCACAGACACTCCGATCCTCTCGCCACAGACACCCCGGCCCTCTCGCCTCAGACACCCGGCCCTCTCGCCGCAGACACCCGGCCCTCTCGCGGCAGACACCCGGCCCTCTCGCCGCAGACACCCCGGTCCTCTTCCCCCCCCAAGTAGACGCCCCTCTCGCCCCCAGGTAGACGCTCCCTCAACACGTCTCCGTAGATAGATGACCCCTGTCCCTCAAGGTGGCGGCATCTCTGACACTTTCTATCACACGCAGGGTGTCCACAGCGGCTCGTCCTCCCCCCAAAGTGCGAGGCCCGGGCGCACACCCTGTTCATCTCACCCAAAGGGCAGGCCTGTCTCCACAGCATGAAGGTATACCCAGGCGCCAATGTGTGAGTGTGAGCTCTGCTGTATCGCTTTGCATCACATACGGCTGTGACGCGATGCGCTACGATGCGAAGCGACGCAAAGAAAACAAACTACATGAACCAGTAAACGTGCGCACAACCGAAAAATGCATTTTATTTCAGATCAATCTGTTATGTTTTTCAATTTTTTTCGGTGTGTTCGTTTATGATACAGTGATTCGCATTTCAGATCAATTCGATGCTTCGTTTTTATTAGTAATTCGTGTTTCGGGTTACATTGTATTTCGTTTTTATTCTTTTGGAATGGGAATTAATTACTTGGGGTAAAAAAAACTGTAATCCCCCTGTTTTTGGTGCTGAAACCTATTAAGCAGCAAGGACAGCAGTCCCACGGGGCTCCGCGCTGTGTGGCTCTGTAGTCCCTCAGGGCTCTGTGCTGTGTGGCTCTGTAGTCCCACGGGGCTCCGCGCTGTGTGGCTCTGTAGTCCCTCAGGGCTCTGCGCTGTGTGGCTCTGTAGTCCCTCAGGGCTCTGCGCTGTAAGGCTCTGTAGTCCCTCAGGGCTCTGCGCTGTGTGGCTCTGTAGTCCCTCAGGGCTCTGTGCTGTGTGGCTCTGTAGTCCCTCAGGGCTCTGCGCTGTGTGGCTCTGTAGTCCCTCAGGGCTCTGCGCTGTGTGGCTCTGTAGTCCCTCAGGACTCTGCGCTGTGTGGCTCTGTAGTCCCTCAGGACTCTGCGCTGTGTGGCTCTGTAGTCCCACAGGGCTCCATGCTGTGTGGATCTGTAATCCCATGGGGCTGCTGTCCTTGGTACTGAACAGGTTTCAGCACCATGAATGGCCTTCGCCAAAACTGAAGGAAAGAAAAAAACCTGCTGTTGCTCCTGTCTGTCCGCTCAGTGAATTTCAGCGTGGGTAGAAGGTGGATCGCTTGAGTTAGGTTTCTGGATGTAGGAGGAGGAACACTTACACGGCGCGCATCCTATAGTAATTAAAGTCGTATTCCACGCCTGGTGTAAACGTAACCAGAGCTGGTGTAAAAGATCACTCCATCAGTGACGCGCGGTGCGGTCAGTGGCTGGCGAGGCACTGGCTAGTATTGGAGCCAGATATACACAGGTCACATAGGTTCAGTGCTCCCCAGGATCTGGCTCTTCAGTGCTCCCCAGGATCTGGCTCTTCAGTGCTCCCCAGGATCTGGCTCTTCAGTGCTCCCCAGGAACAGGCTGCTGTCAGGGCTCCCCAGGATCTGGAAGTTCAGGGCTCCTCAGGATCTGGCTGTTCAGTGCTCCCCAGGAACAGGCTGCTGTCAAGGCTCCCCAGGAAATGTCTGTTCTCAGTGCTCCCCTGGATCTGGATGTTCAGGGCTCCCCAGGAACTGGCAGCTTTCTGTGCTCCCCAGGATCTCTGCGTCGTCCTTCAGGCAGCAGGCCCTAGTGTGACACTGAGCACAGCCCCGCACCCACTGATTGTGCAAGACAGGACAGTCAAATGGATGTCCTGCGCCAATCAATGCATGGGAGGCATGCGATTTTTGAATGGCTTGGACCAATCGCGCTTTCCTATTGGTCAAAGCTATTCCATTGCTCTCCTAGTGCCTCTGAGGCACTGGGAGAGCAATGTTCAGGAAGTGGGCAGTGCTCAGACATCTGTTAATTGAACAGACGCACCCCACTGCACACTTCTTGGCAGCCTACACAATTTGCGTAGTGTCTCGCTACGCAAATTGCGTAGGTTCAGGCAGCTGCAAGAAAAAGGAAAAAAAGATAATGAGAAGACGGACGGAGCAGGCGGGGGAATGCGGAGCAGGTAGGTTGACTTTGATTTTATCTTTTTATTATCTGTGCAGCTGCAGCCCTTAATGGCAGGTGAGGCTCTGCCTCACCTGCCGCTCCTGATCGCACTTCCCTGCACTCCATAGACTGTAGTGCCGCAGTTCACAACTGCCTTTTAATCCAGCCCCAGGTTTATAGAAATAAAACAGCTTTTAACTTATTCCTCCAGACGGTGTAGAAACCAATTCAAACGAGTGCAGGCCGAGGAAGGAGATGTACGTGCGTCGCTTTCCTTCAATATTGCTTTTGTGGTGTATGTATGTACGGAGCAGCGCGCATATACATTGCGGCCTGTGCCGCGCAGTGCGGGAATACCCTGAGGGTGCCCGGGGGGTGCGGGAATACCCTGAGGGTGCCCGGGGGGTGCGGGAATACCCTGAGGGTGCCCGGGGGGGCGGGAATACCCTGAGGGTGCCCGGGGGGGCGGGAATACCCTGAGGGTGCCTGGGGGTGCTGGAATGCCCTGGGGTGCTGGAATGCCCGGGGGTGCAGGAATGCCCTGAGGGAGCCCAGGGGGTGCAGGAATGCCCTGAGGGAGCCCGGGGGATGCGGGAATACCCTGAGGGAGCCCGGGGGGGGGGTGCGGGAATACCCTGAGGGAGCCCAGGAGGTGCTGGAATACCCTGAGTGTGCCCGGGGGGGGGGGTGCGGGAATACCCTGAGGGAGCCCGGGGGATGCGGGAATACCCTGAGGGAGCCCGGGGATGCGGGAATACCCTGAGGGAGCCCGGGGATGCGGGAATACCATGAGGGAGCCCAGGAGGTGCTGGAATACCCTGAGTGTGCCCGGGGGGGGGGGTGCGGGAATACCCTGAGGGAGCCCGGGGGATGCGGGAATACCCTGAGGGAGCCCGGGGATGCGGGAATACCCTGAGGAGCCCGGGGATGCGGGAATACCCTGAGGGAGCCCGGGGATGCGGGAATACCCTGAGGGAGCCCGGGGATGCGGGAATACCCTGAGGGAGCCCGGGGATGCGGGAATACCATGAGGGAGCCCGGGGATGCGGGAATACCATGAGGGAGCCCGGGGATGCGGGAATACCATGAGGGAGCCCAGGAGGTGCTGGAATACCCTGAGTGTGCCCGGGGGGGGGTGCGGGAATACCCTGAGGGAGCCCGGGGGATGCGGGAATACCCTGAGGGAGCCCAGGAGGTGCTGGAATACCCTGAAGGAGCCCGGGGGGGGGGGTGCTGGAATACCCTGAGTGTCCCCAGGGAGCACCGTAGTACCCTGAAGGAGACCGAGAGGGGGAAAAATCTTGCGTGTTCCTTCCAGTTTATTGTGACGTTTCAGCAAAACTGGGAATATATGACGCTATAGGAAGGTCTCAGCAGAGCGGCGCACGTGCCGGAAGTGACCTTTATGCATAGCGGTATGACTGATGCTGGGGATTAATGCTCCTCAGTTTCTCCTGGGATAGTATTAGTATCAGGCCGCGCGACGTGGAGCAGAGCCGTGTGATTTCTGTGTACTTTGTATCCGTTACTGTGTGACCGGCTGCAGAGCAATGAGCTGTTACAATGTAGCTGGTTGTTCTCGGCTCGAGCCGGTATTCTGCAGAGCTCACACTGCCCGCACCTCTTTATATGTTTGTTTTGTTTGTTGAGAATAACAATAATAATCTGGCGGCGTCCTCGCGTGTTTGTATCTTCCACACCGTGACTGGGGGATCGCTTGTCAGCTCCGCACACATGGCGGACATTCTGCTGAATCATCCTATCGCTGGTTTACCTCCTGGACTTATACAGACGCGCAAACACACGCACATACACACACATACATGCACACTTATATACACATACATATATACAAACACACACACATACACACACACGCACATACACACACATACATGCACACTTATATACACATACATATATACACACACACACACATGCACACACATATATATATATATATATGTCAGGTGCAGAAATCTTGGGACATGGACACAATTGTAACATCTTTGGCTCTATACACCACCACAATGGAGTTGGAATGAAACAAACACAATGTGCTTTAACTGCAGACTGTCAGCTTTAATTTGAGGGTATGTACATCCAACTCAGGTGAACGGTGTAGGACTTACAGCAGTTTACAGATGTGCCCCCACTTGTTAAGGGACCAAAGGTAATGGGACAGAATAATAATCATAAATCAAACTTTCCCTTCTTAATACTTGGTTACAAATCCTTTGCCGTCAATCACAGCCTGAAGTCTGGAACGCATAGACATCACCAGACGCTGGGTTTCATCCCTGGTGATGCTCTGCCAGGCCTCTACTGCAACTGTCTTCAGTTCCTGCTTGTTCTTGGGGCATTTTCCCTTCAGTTTTGTCTTCAGCAAGTGAAATGCTGCTCAATGGGATTCAGCTCAGGTGATTGACTTGGCCATTGCTTAACATTCCACTTCTGTCCCTTCAAAAACTCTTTGCTTGCTTTTGCAGTATGCTTTGGGTCATTGTCCATCTGCACTGTGAAGCGCCGTCCAATGAGTTCTGCAGCATTTGGCTGAATGTGAGCAGATAATATTGCCCCAAACACTTCAGAATTCATCCTGCTGCTTTTGTCAGCGTCACATCATCAATAAATACAAGAGAACCAGTTCCATTGGCAGCCATACATGCCCACGCCATGACACTACCACCACCATGCTTCACTGATGAGGTGGTATGCTTAGGATCAGGAGCAGTTCCTTTCCTTCTCCATACTCTTCTCTTCCCATCACTCTGGTACAAGTTGATCTTGGTCTCATCTGTCCATAGGATCTTGTTCCAGAACTGTGAAGGCTTTGTTAGGTGTGGTTTGGCAAACTCTAATCCGGCCTTCCTGTTTTTGAGGCTCACCAATGGTTTACATCTTGTGGTGAACCCTCTGTATTCACTCTGGTGAAGTCTTCTCTTGATTGTTGACTTTGACACACATACACCTACCTCCTGGAGAGTGTTCTTGATCTGGCCAACTGTTGTGAAGGGTGTTTTCTTCACCAGGGAAAGAATTCTTCGGTCATCCACCACAGTTGTTTTCCGTGGTCTCCCGGCTTTTGGTGTTGCTGAGCTCACCGTGCGTTCCTCTTTTTGAGAATGTTCCAAACAGTTGTTTGGCCACGCCTAATGTTCTTGCTATCTCTCTGATGGGTTTGTTTTGTTTCTTCAGCCTAATGATGCTTGCTTCACTGATAGTGACAGCTCTTTGGATCTCATGTTGAGAGTTGACAGCAACAGATTCCAAATGCAAATAGCACACTTGAAATGAACTCTGGGCCTTTTATCTGCACATTGTAATTGGGGAATGAGGGAATATCACACACCTGGCCATGGAACAGCTGAGAAGCCAATTGTCCCATTACCTTTGGTCCCTTAACAAGTGGGAGGCACATCTGCAAACTGCTGTAAGTCCTACACCGTTCACCTGAGTTGGATGTACATACCCTCAAATTAAAGCTGACAGTCTGCAGTTAAAGCACATTGTGTTTGTTTCATTCCAACTCCATTGTGGTGGTGTATAGAGCCAAAGATGTTACAATTGTGTCAATGTCCCAATATTTCTGCACCTGACTGTACACACACATTATATATAATATATATACACAGTCACACACACACTCTTTGTGTAGCAGGTATTTGTGCTGGAAGCTCCGCGGCTCCGCTTGCTATTCTGTTTGTGATCGCAGCCTCTTTACATTTAATACAGATATTTGTGTCTAGAATCTGAGCCGACAATGAGCTGTGCTGTGTGATCAGCCGGTATACCGGCATGTATGAGCCTGGCAGCTCTCTGTAACCTCCGGGTTTGTCCCCCTCATGTTCCGGGGCTGTGTGTAAAGGCGCTGCTATGGCGTGTAATGAGTTTGTGAGCCCGGGGTGATGTGCGGAGCGTTCGATCACTTATCATGTGAGCGCACATTCTACTCACACAGCCCCAGGACCGTCAAACACATTTTGTTATGGAGGTTTCCCGGAACGTTACGTCCTGTGTGAGATCGAATCTTCCGAGTTCCAGCAAAACAAACCAAGCCATACCGAGGGGTTAATGTGTCCGCATGTACAGAGCGACGCAACAAGAGAAACGCCGGATTTACCGGTTCCCCGCGGCATGACTGGAGCCGCCATCCAACTGCAGCCGGGTCTGCTGTCACCTGCATTATTTAAATCCCCTGCTCTAAAATAACCGGCAGCGTCACCGGCCTGACCTCAGAGTGTAATGAAATAACCGGCAGCGTCACCGGCGTGACCTCAGAGTGTAATGAAATCACAAATAACCGGCAGCATCACCGGTGTTTTTATTTCGTGTGTGTGTGTGTATAGACTGCTGGCAGAGAAGGGGTTAATGCTGTGTGAGCTGCTTTGCTCACTGACAGTGACATCCTGCCGCTAGGAGTTTTGCTTCACTGGCCAGCGAGGGGTTAAACACGTTGAGAAAAGATTAAGTTCTCATTTATTTATTTTCACAATTAAACCGCCGGGTCTTGTGATCTTGTAACAAAACTGTGCGACGCGTTTCCCCCAGACTCAGCTCATACCGAGTGCGGAGCGAGTATCTGTGACGCGCTGTCACAACATGATGTCATGTTTACACCGTGAGAACAATGATACCGTGCGACGCGTTTCCCCCAGACTCAGCTCATACCGAGTATCTGTGACGCGCTGTCACAACATGATGTCATGTTTACACTGTGAGAACAATGATACCGTGCGACGCGTTTCCCCCAGACTCAGCTCATACCGAGTGCGGAGCGAGTATCTGTGACGCGCTGTCACAACATGATGTCATGTTTACACCGTGAGGAGTCAAGAGGGGGATACACTGACCCCTTTATTTCATTTACTTCATGCAGAGCTTCCTGCATATACTGTAATAGTGTTACAACGTTTCAGCTCCCGCTGGCTTTCCTCAGGATTGCTGCCGGAGCGCGTGAGGTTCTGCAGAACAGCAGGAACTCCCCAAATCGGGGTCCGCGAAGCCTGTCACATCAAACCCAAAAAGACCAGAGGCCAGAGGGGTCTACATATTTATGTCACTGAGAGACATTAGCTGCAAATTTATTAAACCGTGTTTTCTGGCTTTGTTCTTATGGGTTGTGTTACTTTGTTCTTATGGGTTGTGTTACTTTGTTCTTATGGGTTGTGTTACTTTGTTCTTATGGGTTGTGTTACTTTGTTCTTATGGGTTGTGTCACTTTGTTCTTATGGGTTGTGTTACTTTGTTCTTATGGGTTGTGTCACTTTGTTCTTATGGGTTGTGTCACTTTGTTGTTATGGGTTGTGTTACTTTGTTCTTATGGGTTGTGTCACTTTGTTCTTATGGGTTGTGTCACTTTGTTGTTATGGGTTGTGTCACTTTGTTGTTATGGGTTGTGTTACCTTGTTCTTATGGGTTGTGTCACTTTGTTCTTATGGGTTGTGTCACTTTGTTCGTATGGGTTGTGTCACTTTGTTCTTATGGGTTGTGTTACTTTGTTCTTATTGGTTGTGTTACTTTGTTCGTATGGGTTGTGTCACTTTGTTCTTATGGGTTGTGTCACTTTGTTCTTATGGGTTGTGTTACTTTGTTCGTATGGGTGTGTCACTTTGTTCTTATGGGTTGTGTTACTTTGTTCGTATGGGTTGTGTCACTTGTTCTTATGGGTTGTGTCACTTTGTTGTTATGGGTTGTGTCACTTTGTTCTTATGGGTTGTGTCACTTTGTTCTTATGGGCTGTGTTACTTTGTTCTTATGGGTTGTGTCACTTTGTTCTTATGGGTTGTGTTACTTTGTTCTTATGGGTTGTGTCACTTTGTTCTTATGGGTTGTGTCACTTTGTTGTTATGGGTTGTGTTACTTTGTTCTTATGGGTTGTGTCACTTTGTTCTTATGGGTTGTGTCACTTTGTTGTTATGGGTTGTGTTACTTTGTTCTTATGGGTTGTGTCACTTTGTTCTTATGGGTTGTGTCACTTTGTTCGTATGGGTTGTGTCACTTTGTTCTTATGGGTTGTGTTACTTTGTTCTTATTGGTTGTGTTACTTTGTTCGTATGGGTTGTGTCACTTTGTTCTTATGGGTTGTGTCACTTTGTTCTTATGGGTTGTGTCACTTTGTTCTTATGGGTTGTGTTACTTTGTTCTTATGGGTTGTGTTACTTTGTTCTTATGGGTTGTGTCACTTTGTTCTTATGGGTTGTGTCACTTTGTTGTTATGGGTTGTGTCACTTTGTTGTTATGGGTTGTGTTACCTTGTTCTTATGGGTTGTGTCACTTTGTTCTTATGGGTTGTGTCACTTTGTTCGTATGGGTTGTGTCACTTTGTTCTTATGGGTTGTGTTACTTTGTTCTTATTGGTTGTGTTACTTTGTTCGTATGGGTTGTGTCACTTTGTTCTTATGGGTTGTGTCACTTTGTTCTTATGGGTTGTGTTACTTTGTTCGTATGGGTTGTGTCACTTTGTTCTTATGGGTTGTGTTACTTTGTTCGTATGGGTTGTGTCACTTTGTTCTTATGGGTTGTGTCACTTTGTTCTTATGGGTTGTGTCACTTTGTTCTTATGGGTTGTGTCACTTTGTTCTTATGGGCTGTGTTACTTTGTTCTTATGGGTTGTGTCACTTTGTTCTTATGGGTTGTGTTACTTTGTTCTTATGGGTTGTGTCACTTTGTTCTTATGGGTTGTGTCACTTTGTTGTTATGGGTTGTGTTACTTTGTTCTTATGGGTTGTGTCACTTTGTTTTATGGGTTGTGTCACTTTGTTGTTATGGTTGTGTCACTTTGTTGATGGGTTGTGTTACTTTGTTCTTATGGGTTGTTGTCACTTTGTTCTTATGGGTTGTGTCACTTTGTTCGTATGGGTTGTGTCACTTTGTTCTTATGGGTTGTGTTACTTTGTTCTTATTGGTTGTGTTACTTTGTTCGTATGGGTTGTGTCACTTTGTTCTTATGGGTTGTGTCACTTTGTTCTTATGGGTTGTGTTACTTTGTTCTTATGGGTTGTGTTACTTTGTTCTTATGGGTTGTGTCACTTTGTTCTTATGGGTTGTGTCACTTTGTTCTTATGGGTTGTGTTACTTTGTTCTTATGGGTTGTGTCACTTTGTTCTTATGGGTTGTGTTACTTTGTTCTTATGGGTTGTGTCACTTTGTTCTTATGGGTTGTGTCACTTTGTTGTTATGGGTTGTGTCACTTTGTTCTTATGGGTTGTGTCACTTTGTTGCAGCTCAATGTGAAAAGTGATTTAAACAATTTTAAGGCATTGAGAAGGAGGGGTGTGAATACTTTCTGGATACACTGTATACATAACACAATGTAAAGTGTTCTCACCATTTGAAAACACACAGTAAACCTTTCATTCCACTAAAATAATTTCCTGATTTGTGTTAAGTGTTTGTTTTTTTTTACTAGTAATTTCTTATTAATAGCAGATGATCTGATTGGCTGAAACCAGTGAGTGCCTTTTTTCCTGCTTTCTTATTGGTTGTATCCAGTGAGCCGGGTGTCGTTAGATTCTGTCGCTGTGATTGTAGATATCGCACACCCTGTGAGTGTTTTGTTATAGGATACGTTGGCGTTTCTTTGTATCTCCCGATTCCTGGCGTTTTGTTGCTCATTCCTCTCTCACATTGTGTTACATTGTTTGGTTAAAGCCCCCCCGCCTCGCCCCTTGGAGCCCATGTGTATGTTAACCTCAGGATGCATTCCGCATCCCGGCTGGATAACATTCCCGGGATATGGAGCCCCTGCCTGTTTGTAAACAAGCTCCATTCTCATAACAAATACTTTGTGCGAGATCTTGGCCCGTCACCTGGAGGAGCGGGCAAGGTGTGTGACCCGTCTCTTTCTCCTGATACATTCACGGTTATTCAGAGAGAGGTGAAAAGCAGGAGAATGACTGGAGAATGGAAAATTCTAGGTCAAAATAGCCGATTTGGAAAGTGAGATGAAAGGGAGAATTTTTCTGGTTTGGCTATTTTGACCTAGAAATTTCCATTCTCCAGTCATTCTCCTGCTTTTCACCTCTCTCTGAATAACCCTGAAAGTGTATACGCGGATGTTTCCCCTCAGTTCATCCCTTAATAAAAACACGGGGTTGATAACAATAAACTTGTGCGATTTGTTTTTGGGTGAATCGTGATTTGTCAGAATTTTTCACAGTTCCTTGAGTTTCTCCTTTTTTTCTCGGCACAAATAACAAAGAAATGGTGAAACAAACTAATAATGAATAAGGGCTGCGGGGGGGGGGGTCTCGCTATAAATTTATTATTTTGTGCAGATGGATGTATTATTGGAGGATTACTCCTGTAATGTGCAGATTTGTGCATTAAATAAAGTGAGCTGGTTCTGACCTGTTAACTCTGTAACCTGATATCGGTCCTCATCCTTTTCCATTCTGCACTGAATAGCAGCAGTGCCCACCCTGTGGTGTAAGGGAATGAGGGGTATAAAGCTGCCGGTACCTGAGGGCTGCTAAATAAAACCTCTTTACTAATTCGATTCATGTGAACAAGAAATCAGGGGGTTTATTTACCAATAATAATCTCCCCTTAATACTGAACCCCCCCCCCCCAAAACAAGGGTTCAAATTCCTGACTTGCTTAAATAATATACGGTCCATTAAATGCCGGTATGTTCCCTGTATCCTGGACGCACACATTGGATAATGGCAAAATGCTCATTTTTAGCCCATTGTGGCATTGATGGGTTTACAGGGAACAGTCTGTATTGCGGCTTCTGCCAGGACGCGGCGTCTGCCAGGACGCGGAATCTGCCAGGACGCGGAATCTGCCAGGACGCGGAATCTGCCAGGCCGCGGAATCTGCCAGGACGCGGACGCTTTTAGCAGCGACATTTGAGGATGTCCAGGAAATGCTAAAATTAGGCGCTAATTAGATTTATCACTCACTGAGGTCAAACCTCACGAGCAGATTACCTGGAATCCCCCCCCCGCTCACCCTCTTTATGTCACATGACCTGTCCTCGCGCTATACAGTAATCATCTCATGGAGTGATCTCCTAGATCTGATAATCCGCTCAGTCAGGCCTGGGAAGTGCTTTTTCGGGGTTTATGTTTGTTGTTGAGTTGTCAGTCGTTCACAGAAGCTTCTCGATAAAGCTTCCAAGAGGAACTGAAACGCTGCGCCAATGATAAAGCAGCTCTCGTTTTATTGCTCTGTGGAGTGAGCGGCTCTTCTGTTTGACGCTCGAGCTGCTGCCAGGCCGGCTGTCCGGTATTGTAACCCTGGGATTTTGTGTGATTTGTGTAGAATGTGTGTGCTGTATCATTTTTCACTAATCACATAAAAGCACAAATCTGACTCGTATTACTTTTTACAGAGTCCTTGGTACGGTGCGATTCGGTGCGATTCCTCCCTGTATACATGCGGCGTAAAATAAGTGTAAAACTGGGAATGAACACAGCCTGTGTGCGCGCACACACAACACACACACACACACTTATTGCAGCATCATTCAGTGGTGTATCAGTGCTGGGATGTAGCACTATGGATTCTTCTGCTTTGATGGCGCATGTTGGTCGGGGTGCATGTTGGTCAAGGCGCATGTTGGTCGGGGCGCATGTTGGTCGGGGCGCATGTTGCTCGGGACGCATGTTGCTCGGGACGCATGTTGGTCGGGGTGCATGTTGGTCGGGACGCATGTTGGTCGGGACGCATGTTGGTCGGGGCGCATGTTGGTCGGGGCGCATGTTGGTTGGGGCGCATGTTGGTCGGGGCACATGTTGTTGGTCGGGACGCATGTTGGTCGGGGCGCATGTTGGTCGGGACGCATGTTGGTCGGACGCATGTTGTTGGTCAGGGCGCATGTTGTTGGTTGGGGCGCATGTTGGTCAGGACGCATGTTGGTCGGGGCGCATGTTGGTCGGGGCGCATGTTGGTCGAGGCGCATGTTGGTCGGGGCGCATGTTGTTCGGGGCGCATGTTGGTCGGGGCGCATGTTGGTCGGGGCGCATGTTGCTCGGGACGCATGTTGGTCGGGGCGCCTGTTGGTCGGGGCGCCTGTTGGTCGGGGCGCATGTTGGTCGGGGCGCATGTTGGTCGGGGCGCATGTTGGTCGGGGCGCATGTTGGTCGGGACGCATGTTGGTCGGGGCGCATGTTGTTGGTCAGGGCGCATGTTGTTGGTCAGGGCGCATGTTGTTGCTCGGGACGCATGTTGGTCGGGACGCATGTTGGTCGGGGTGCATGTTGTTGGTCGGGGCGCATGTTGTTGGTCGGGGCGCATGTTGGTCGGGACGCATGTTGGTCGGGACGCATGTTGGTCGGGACGCATGTTGGTCGGGGCGCATGTTGGTCGGGGCGCATGTTGGTCGGGGCGCATGTTGTTGGTCGGGGCGCATGTTGTTGGTCGGGGCGCATGTTGGTCGGGGCGCATGTTGGTCGGGACGCATGTTGGTCGGGGCGCATGTTGGTCGGGGCGCATGTTGTTGGTCGGGGCGCATGTTGTTGGTCGGGGCGCATGTTGTTGGTCGGGGCGCATGTTGGTCGGGGCGCATGTTGGTCGGGACGCATGTTGGTCGGGACGCATGTTGGTCGGGGCGCATGTTGGTCGGGGCGCATGTTGGTCGGGGCGCATGTTGTTGGTCGGGGCGCATGTTGTTGGTCGGGGCGCATGTTGGTCGGGACGCATGTTGGTCGGGGCGCATGTTGTTGGTCGGGCGCATGTTGGTTGGGAAGCATGTTGGTCGGGGCGCATGTTGCTCGGGACGCATGTTGGTCGGGGCGCATGTTGTTGGTCGGGGCGCATGTTGGTCGGGGCGCATGTTGTTGGTCGGGGCGCATGTTGGTCGGGGGAATGCTTCGTCTATTCAGAGAACACAAACCAGCAGTGAAAGGTTGCCGAATTGCCCTGATGTTCAATGGTTTCATTCGACAGGTTTATTCAGGAGAATCCCATAGGTTTCAATGTTAAAAATATTCCCGTTTTAATTCAATATCTAATAAACCGTTTATTATAATATTCTGCAGTAAAGAGTCTCTTTATTTATAGATTTTTTTAGGATATTTTAAGCATTTTTCGGTATTTTGTTGTGAAATTTTTTTTTAAACGTTTTTTCTTTTTTCTGTAACAGCCTCTTTATTCTCATTCATTGGATTTTATGTAAATTTCAGACATTTTCGCTCAGTAGTTTCTTTGCAAACAGCGTTTCACTTTTCAAACATTCAAGCAAACTGTTTTGTTTTTTTTCCACTCCATTCGTCTGCGGTGTCAGGTTTTCCGGCGGCTGCTCTGCGCTGTGATCGGCTCCTGCTCGGGTTTCTCCGGCGTGTTCGGCGGGGTTAATCCAGATGTTTTTGCGGGTTTCGGCGTGCATTCGCCTGGGTTTTGCGGTGAGTGTTCACCAGGTTTTCGGCGGCTTTTCCCTGCATTACAACGGCCCTGTGGTGCTTGCTGAATACACCGCAGGGTCGCCGAAATAGGATCGCCGAATCACAACGAATTGAAGAGAAAGAAAAACTACTGAACGTTAGGGATGAGCCTAACACCCCCAAGTTCGGTTCGCATTCGAACTCGAACTCAATACAAGTCAATGGGACTCAAACGTTCGAGTTTCAGAGTGTCCTCCAAGAGGGCATATATGCTAGATATTTGCCATAAAAGGTGTATGGGGGTCCGGGTAGTGCCCTGGGGGACAGGAAACGGACAAAAAGTTTAAAAAAAAAAAACGTTTTTAAAGGGACAGTGAGTTTTCCATGAAATAAGGGTTAAAAATAAAAATGAAAAATTCCTTCAAATGTCGTGCCTAGGAGGTCCCCCTAACCTGCCCGTGAAGTGGCGGATTTCTAGGATGTATAGAAACACTTAAAAACAATGTCCGGGTCCGGGTAGTGCCCTGGGGGACAGGAAACAAGGACAAAAAGTTTTTTAAAAAAAGACGTTTTTAACCCCTTCACTGCTGACGACGTGTGGGACACGTCCTCAGTTACTCCCGCTGTATGCTGAGGAGGACGTGTCCCACACGTCATCAGCTTTGCGGGACCCCCGGCGGAGATACTTACCTCTCTGTCCGGCGTCCCGCAGCATCCTGACTTCAGCAATCTCAGACGCAAATGACATCATCACGCCATGTGCGATGACATCATTTCCAGGTGACCCCCCGGCAATGTCGGGAGATCGCCTGGAGGGGAGGGGGGGGTCCGTTCGGGAGTGGGAGGTCCCACAAAAAAAATCCAGGCACTGCTTAAAAGGGGAGAGTCTCCCTTTTTAAGCGGTACCTGGTTTTAACCCCTTAGGCACCGGGTTGCACTTTGGCGCCGAAGTGCGGCCTAGCTCCGGCGGGGCTGCCATCTTGGATGGAGGCTCCAACCCCGGGTACCCCCTCACTGCCTGACGTCCTCACGCATAGTGCGATGACATCAGATAGCCGGGGAACCCCTAGCTGCCCGGAATCCCCTGGTGGAGATGGGGGGTTCATTTGAACCCCGATATCTCTAGAACCGTGGCAGCTAGGGGGTCATGGAGGGTGTCAATCGAAAGGCCTGAGCATGATACCCAACATGACCAGGTATAAAGTAAAAAAATAATAATAATAAAAACATGTATTTTTTTGTGTGTTTATTTTTATTAATGCAGCAATATTGTTGACATTTCAATTATAATGTGAACAATGATGCTGCACTAATGATTTTTTTTATGTGGTGTGCGTTTGCTAAAAATAACATAATTCCCCCCAAAAATTTAATAAGTCCCCATTTCTAATTTTTGTACAAGCGCACCCCATAGAAAACATAACCGCAAATGTTCTTGTGATAAAAGGTGAAAAAAAACCACTTTACACACTGCAGATGATTAAAAATTCAAGTTTTATTGGATTTTTTGTTATAATATACAGGTAGAACATGACGTATACATATAAAAATGATATATTATGAATCTGCCGAGTCTGCCGGAAAGAACGATATATAATATGTCTGGGTCGTATAATAAAATGTGGCTTCAAATCGCGTTTAAACATGATGAGTGAAAAAATTAGCTCAGCACACAGCGGTGAAATGCCTCAGCAGTGAAAGAGTTAAAGGGACAGTGAGTTTTCCATGAAATAAGGGTTAAAAATAAAACCAAAAAATTCCAAACAAATATCTTGCCTAGGAGGTCCCCATAACCTGCCCGTGAAGTGGCGGATTTGTAGGATGTATAGAAACATCGCCATCACAGACCCACACACCACACCTGGCACTCCCAGTCCGCATACAATGTATCAAATTCATGAGACCGGACTAATTAGAAGCACATGTTATTTCCAAACACTAATTAAACACCTGTTGTTTACGCCGTTTGAGAGCACAGGTCATTTAGAGGTGAGAATCTTTGCACCTAGACATTACTTTTTAATTCAATATCTAATAAACCGTTGCTTATAATATTCTGCAGTAAAGAGTCTCTTTATTTCTAGATTTTTTTTTAGTATTTTTTAAGCATTTTTTTATACTTTTTTCAAACACAAATTTTTTTCGAACTCAAACCGAACATGCCAAAAAGTTCGAAGTTCGCGAACTTTCAAACTGCCGACGTTCGAATCGAACTCCGAACTGATCGAACGGAACAGCTCATCCCTACTGAACGTGTGGCGACTTTTCGATTCTCTTTGAATAACCCTGATAATGTTATTTATAGTTTTGCCCTTTTTCTTTTTGTGTAATTATATTCTCGTGCCGCATTATTTTCCCCTTGGTCCGGGCATCCTTTGTGCGTGTTGTTGCCAGCAGAGACCAGAGAGATGTTTATGGCGGAGGCACAGGGTAATTATGTAAAACAGTATGTGGTGAATTTTTGCTCCGGCTCCACTGATTCTAATTTTCAATATTTGGAGCAATCGATTCAAAACATAATATTATTACATCTTCTAACTACTGCAGGGTGGAGGGTAACGACGCTACAGTCTGTGCAGCAGGCTCTGTGTTTTTCACAATGTCGGACCCCCCCCCCAAGCCTATATACTCATTTAATGCTCGGCAAAAGCTGAGGCGTCCAAATCGGACACAGACCCTATTGGAGTGCCTTTTTTTTAGCGCGTGGTTTTACGACGTGGCTTAAAATCTGCATCTTTCTCATAAAATAGAAGTTAAAGGTTCATAAATTTCCATTTACTTAATGAGAAAAATGTCGCGCGTCTCGTTTCTAAACGAGCTTGCTCTGCGTTTACGGCACAATGCCCTGAAAATAACTGTCTGTCTGTCTGTCTGTGTCCTCCTAAAGTGTCATGTGGTCAGTTTGTACAGTGATCAAAATGATTCTGCCTATTATTAACCCCTTCACTACAAAGCGCTTTTTATGAGGGGGGGGGATATTATAGTATTTATTGGAAACCTGGGATGTGTATTTAATTAAATATTGGGTAAAATAAAAAATTTCCACAAATATTGTTGTTCTGATGTGATTGAAATAATGTAAATTTACTCATTTGTTATTCTTCATGTATTCGTTTATACTTTGCGGAAATCTCACTGGGATGAAAGGTTGTAAACTCTAGATGGCGTCCCTTGTCTTGTGTCACACGGGGTCTGCATTATCAGTATACAGGCAAATGCAGTAAATGTGTGGCAGACAGATATTGCAGACCCCTGAAAGCAGGAAATCACATTTTATTATCTGTTTGCAGCACATTTACTGCATCTGCCTGTATGCTGATAATGCAGACCCCTGTAAGCAGGAGATCTCATTTTATTATCAGCATACAGGCAGTTGCAGTAAATGTGCTGCAGACAGATAATAAAATGGTGAGATCTCCTGCTTACATGGGGTCTGCATTAACAGCATACAGGCAGATGCAGTAAATGTGCTGCAGACAGATAATAAAATGGTGAGATCTCCTGCTTATGGGGATTTGTAGTGATCAGAATGAGATTATTAGCAATGCAATATCTGTATGTGCTGCATAATGCCTGTGTATGGCAATTACAGCAACACCTTGTATCTGTATGTGTTGCATAATGCCTGTGTATGGCAATTACAGCAACACCTTGTATCTGTATGTGCTGCATAATGCCTGTGTATGGCAATTACAGCAACACCTTGTATCTGTATGTGCTGCATAATGCCTGTGTATGGCAATTACAGCAACACCATGTATCTGTATGTGCTGCATAATGCCTGTGTGTGGCAATTACAGCAACACCTTGTATCTGTATGTGCTGCATAATGCCTGTGTATGGCAATTACAGCAACACCTTGTATCTGTATGTGCTGCATAATGCCTGTGTATGACAATTACAGCAACACCTTGTACGTGTATGTGCTGCATAATGCCTGTGTGTGGCAATTACAGCAACACCTTGTATCTGTATGTGCTGCATAGTGCCTGTGTATGACAATTACAGCAACACCTTGTATCTGTATGTGCTGCATAATGCCTGTGTATGACAATTACAGCAACACCTTGTACGTGTATGTGCTGCATAATGCCTGTGTATGGCAATTACAGCGACACCTTGTATCTGTATGTGCTGCATAATGCCTGTGTATGGTAATTACAGCAACACCTTGTATCTGTATGTGCTGCATAATGCCTGTGTGTGGCAATTACAGAAACACCTTGTATCTGTATGTGCCGCATAATGCCTGTGTATGGCAATTACAGCAACACCTTGTATCTGTATGTGCCGCATAATGCCTGTGTGTGGCAATTACAGCAACACCTTGTATCTGTATGTGCTGCATAATGCCTGTGTGTGGCAATTACAGCAACACCTTGTATCTCTATGTGCTGCATAATGCCGGTGTATGGCAATTACAGCAACACCTTGTATCTGTATGTGCTGCATAATGCCTGTGTATGACAATTACAGCAACACCTTGTACGTGTATGTGCTGCATAATGCCTGTGTATGGCAATTACAGCAACACCTTGTATCTGTATGTGCCGCATAATGCCTGTGTGTGACAATTACAGCAACACCTTGTATCTGTATGTGCCGCATAATGCCTGTGTATGACAATTACAGCAACACCTTGTATCTGTACTTCACAGGGATTTACATTCATTAAACCCCCCCCCCAATCTTATCCATGTACAGCAGCAACTGACCCCCACAGCTCTCCTTGTATTCTTCCCAATCCCTGGCTGCTGGAATGCTGCAGTAAAGTTTGTTACAGTGAGGGGGTCTGCTCCTTGTAGCTTCTTTACAGTATTACAGGAGGGAAGGGGTGAGAATTCAGAGAAATAATTTTTTCCGCATTTTCTGCATTTAAAATGTATTAAAATGGGGCGTTATAGAATTCTTATCTTTTTATGGCCATTACATACATTTCTGTTAAAGCTCAAAATTTAGTTCAAGAGAAATCTTTTTTTTTTCTTTTTCGAAACCTCCGCCACTACATGTGTGTCTGTGTGTCTGTGTGTGTGTGTGTGTCTGTGTGTGTCTGTGTGTGTGTGAGTCTGCTGGGTTCCCGTCCTGTGCTTGGGCTTTCTGAATATTGCCTCTCGTTTCGTTCTTTGAGAGGCGCAGTATCTGTCATATAATAATGTGAGCGGACCGTTGCTGTGGCCGGTGTTTCTGAATGACTGGCAGCTTATAAAATGATTCACTAAACACGGCAAATTCTGTGTTTTTGGTATAAGGGAGTGGTAGGAACGGTACATTAAATAAAAAACGTATTTTGGCATTGGATGACAGCGAATTCCCAGGAAGAGAACAGGTCGCTCTGGAACATTGGATACTTCTAGAATTTCATTATTTAATAATGTTGAAATTTGGCCACGAAAATTTTATGGTTTTAAAGCATAAAACCCTGAAATAATTGTATCCTCCTAATAATTGGATTCCGAGGGTTTGCAGCATTTTGATAGAGATGATAAATTCTACCTGGTCACTCGCCAGCGACACAGTAAGATTCCATGAAACATAGAAACATGGATAAATGTCGGCAGATAAGAACCTTTCGGCCCATCTAGTCGCCCAATTACATGGATACTTTACCTGGATTTATCTTTTGTTTAGGATAGCCTTATGCCTATCCCATGCCTGCTTAAATTCAATTACTGTTTTGGCCTCTACCACTTCTACTGGAAGACTGTTCCATGTATCCACCACCCTCTCAGTAAAATAATGCTTCCTGATGTTACCTTTAAACCTTTGCCCCTCTAATCTAAGACTATGTCCTCTTGTTTTGCTACTTTGTTTTCTTTTAAATATACTCCCTTCCTCTACCTTGTGGATTCCCTTTACGTATTTAAATGTTTCTATCATATCTCCTCTGTCTCGTCTTTTTTCCAAGCTGTACATGTTAAGATCATTAAGCCTTTCCTGGTAACTTTTCTCCTTCAAGCCGTACACCATTTTAGTAGCCCTTCTCTGAACTCTCTCTAAGAGGTCTATATCTTCTGGAGATACGGTCTCCAGTACTGCACACAGTACTCCAAGTGAGGTCTCACCAGTGCTCTGTACAGTGGCATGAGCACTTCCCTTTTCCTACTGCTAATACAGGCTCTCCCTACACAGCCAAGCATTCTGCCAGCATTTCCAAGCATTCTGCCAGCATTTCCTGCTGCTCTATTACATTGACTACTTACCCTTAGATCCTCTGAAATAATAACCCCTGAATCCCTTTCCTCAGATGTTGAGGTTAGGACTGTATCAAATATTCTATATTCAGCCCTTGGGTTTTTACGTCCCAGGTGCATTATCTTGCACTTATCCACATTAAAACTCAATTGCCACAGCTCCGACCATTTTTTTAGCTTACCTAAATCATTTGTCATTTGGCTGATCCCTCCAGGAACGTCAACCCTGTTGCAAATCTTTGTGTCATCAGCAAAAAGACATACTTTTCCATTAATACCTTCTGCAATATCACTAATAAAAATATTAAATAGAATGGGTCCAAGTACTGACCCCTGAGGTACCCCACTGGTAACAAGACCTTGCGCCGAATAAACTCCATTTACCACAACCCTCTGTTGTCTGTCACTCAGCCACTGCCTAATCCATTCAACAATATTGGAATCCAAGCTCAAAGATTGCAATTTATTGATAAGCCTTCTATGCGGAACAGTATCAAAAGCCTTACTGAAATCTAAATAAGCAATGTCTACTGCACCACCTGTGTCTATTATTTTTTGTTACCCAATCAAAAAAATCAATAAGATTAGTTTGGCATGATCTCCCTGAGGTAAACCCATGTTGTTTCTGATCCTGTAATCTATGTGTTTTTAGGTGTTCAACAATCCTTTCCTTTAACATGGTTTCCATTAATTTCCCTACTACTGACGTAAGACTAACTGGCCTATAGTTCCCCGATTCCTCCCTACTACCCTTCTTGTAAATGGCACAACATTTGCTAATTTCCAGTCTTCTGGGACGACTCCTGTTAACAAGGATTGGTTAAATAAATCTGTTAACGGTTTTGCTATTACATCACTGAGCTCTTTTAATAATTTAGGGTGGATCCCATCAGGCCCCATTGACTTATTTGTCTTTACTTTAGACAGCTGCTGTAGAACCTCCTCCTCTGTAAACTCATATGTAAATGTCTCTTTAGTGTTCTCTCCTAACTGAGGTCCCTTTCCTTCCTTTTCTTCTGCAAAGACTGAACAAAAATATTTATTGAGGCAGTCAGCGAGACTTTTATCCTCTTCTACATACCTTCCTTCCTTTGTTTTTAATCTAACTAATCCTTGTTTTACTTTTCTTTTCTCATTTATGTATCTAAAAAATGTTTTGTCCCCCTTTTTTACTGACTGAGCTATTTTCTCTTCTGCGTGTGCGAATCAGACTTGTGCATTAATTGTGTCCAAAACAGATTTAGCTCGTGTGAAAGTTCTCCTAAATCTGCCCTTACATTGTGAAACCAAACTGAAGACACACGGAAACCCTGCAATCTCCCTGAGCTTCCAGTTTGCTGTTAGTGCTGTGGCATGCCGCATTTCCCTGGGGAGGGACTTATGGTGGCACACAGACACTCCCCCAGAGCCGCGACATGCAGCATAACGTGTTTCCCTGGGGAGGGACTTATGGTGGCACACAGACACTCCCCCAGAGCTGCAGCATGCCTCATAACGAGTTTCCCTGGGGAGGGACTTATGGTGGCACACAGACACTCCCCCAGAGCTGCAGCATGCCTCATAACGAGTTTCCCTGGGGAGGGATTTATTGCGGCACACAGACACTCCCCCAGAGCTGCAGCATGCCTCATAACGTGTTTCCCTGGGGTGGGATTTATGGCGGCACACAGACACTCCCCCAGAGCTGCAGCATGCCTCATAACATGTTTCCCTGGGGAGGGATTTATTGCGGCACACAGACACTCCCCCAGAGCTGCAGCATGCCTCATAACGTGTTTCCCTGGGGATGGATTTATGGCGGCACACAGACACTCCCCAGAGCTGTGACATGCAGCATAACGTGTTTCCCTGGGGAGGGATTTATTGCGGCACACAGACACTCCCCCAGAGCTGCAGCATGCCTCATAATGTGTTTCCCTGGGGAGGGACTTGTGGTGGCACACAGACACTCCCCCAGAGCTGCAGCATGCCTCATAACGTGTTTCCCTGGGGAGGGATTTATAATGGCACACAGACACATCCCCAGAGCTGCAACATGCAGCATAACGTGTTTCCCCGGGGAGGGATTTATGGCTGCACACAGACACTTCCTCAGAGCTGCCGCTAAACTCAAAATTCCTCCAGACTCAGAGCATTTACAAATGATTCACAGATCTTCTGAGCAGATAGGGATGCTGGATGCTCATTAAGGTTCTGTTAACCCTTCCCTGCATTGCTGTGATTTCCCTGCAAGTGTCAGCTAAATATAGGTTTAAAAAAATAAATATATAACATTTCGGTGTGTGCGAATGTTTGCTCGGCAGCTCAACTGTGGGATGGGAGGAAATTTCCAGCATTTCAGAGTTAATATTTGAAGTCTCCTTGCTACCACCCTCAGCCATCCCAGGATGAGCTGTCAATCACACGGCCTACATGTCTAATCCCTCTCATGAACAAGATGAAGCAGAAAACATGGCGGCCTCCATGAGAAGAGCCGGCAGATTAGGCACTACAAAAAAATCACAAAACTCTACTAGAAGTTGTAAAATCAAAAATTTACTGGATTAATTAAGCTACAGCAAAAAAACATACAGTTGTGTTCAAAATGGTTCAACCCCCAATGCTGTAAAGGGTTTTAGGGAATTTAGTGTACATTTGTAATTGTATTCAGAATGAAATCCTACAAGGACTTTTTAAAGAACCATATGCAACTAAAATGACATCAATTGGTTTTGTAATACAGTAGTAAATGTTTCTTTTGTGAATTCTTCATTGACACAATTATTCAACCCCTTAAAGACTACCACTCTGAAGAACAGAGGTTCATTCAAGTGTTTTCAATCAGGTATTGAAAACACCTGTGGATGTCACGGAGCAGCAATAAAGCATAATAAGCACCAATTAGGCAGTTCTTCTGTGGACTGATGAAACAAAATTAGAACTGTTTGGGCCCATGGATCAACGCTATGTTTGGAGGAGGAAGAACAAGGCCTATGAAGAAAAGAACACCTTGCCTACTGTGAAGCATGGCGGGGGGTCAATCATGCTTTGGGGCTGTTTTGCTTCTGCAGGTACAGGGAAGCTTCAGCGTGTGCAAGGTACCATGAATTCTCTTCAGTACCAGGAGATATTGGATGACAATGTGATGCAGTCCGTCACAAACCTGAGGCTTGGGAGACGTTGGACCTTTCAACAGGACAATGATCCCAAGCATACCTCAAAGTCCACTAGAGCATGGTTGCAGATTAAAGGCTGGAACATTTTGGAGTGGCCATCGCAGTCACCTGACTTAAATCCGATTGAGAACCTCTGGTGGGACTTAAAGAAAGCAGTTGCAGTGCGCAAGCCTAAGAATGTGACTGAACTGGAGGCTTTTGCCCATGACGAATGGGCGAAGATACCCGTAGCTCGCTGCAAGACACTTGTGTCAAGCTATGCTTCACGTTTAAAAGCTGTTATAACTGTAAAAGGATGTTGTACTAAGTACTAAGATTGAATGTCACTTGGGGGTTGAATAAAACTGATAATGATGTGAGCACAGAAAAGACATTTGTGGTTATTTCATTATAAATGTTATGTTATATTTGTCTGACCTACACGCGCCTCTTTGATTTAATTGTAAGCAAGATGACTGAATGATCAAAATCAATGTCAAACTGGCCAAAACACTCAATTTCAGTGGGGGTTGAATAATTTTGAACACAACTGTATAAACAATCTCTATAAACAGACTGTGGGTGCGTTTTAAAGGCTCCGTTCGGCATCGCCGCTCCATGTCAGGATCTAAGGCTTTCAAATAGACCTGCCTGCAAGTGTAAAAAGCATCTGAAGCGCTTGGAGATGATTAAGAGTAAAGGGAGAGGTTATTTTTATTAGATGAGTTTTCAGGGAGCGTTTAACCCCTTCATTTCCACAATTGTTTATAAGCACTTTGCGGCGGCTCTGACAGGCTCCCAAACCTGTTCATTCAAGATTTCCCCGATTTATGAACAGATTTTGTTTGTAAATATTACTTTAAAATGACATAATATACAAATTACTGACCTGAAAGTACTGAATTATATCATCATTCCTCCTTTGAGCTCTTTGCAGGGCGACGCATCTCACTCTCTTCCTGCACGCAGCACCTCATGTTACTGTTCATGTCGTTCTGTGACGCTCCACGTAATATCCCTCGTTATTAGCAGGGACATGTCTGTTTAGATCGGGGTGAAGGTGAGTAAACGTGAGTGTTCCCCCTTTATGATGACGGGCCTGCGTGTCTTATCGCTGATGTGAAACCCCTGGGTAGTTTATGGGAAGAAGGCTGGAGTTAATTCATGGTGACATTAGGGGAGCCTTAACCCTTAAATACATGTTCCATGCACAATAACACCTTCAGTTTATTAATGTGGCTGCAGTGCCAGAGTATCAATCACACACACATTTTACTTCAGACACTAACATGGGACTCACTCAATATGAGTGTTAACACAAGAATCAGTGTGAGCATTAACCCAAGAAGTAATACGAGTGTTAACATGAGAATTAATCAGAGCATTAATATGAGGATTAATAAGAACATTATCACGAGACATAATCAGAGTGTTAACATGAGAATTAATAAGAGCGTTAACGCAAGAAGTAATGAGAGCGTTAACACAAGATGTAATCAGAATGTTAATACGAGAATTAATAAGAGCGTTAACATGAGAATGAATGAGAACATTAACACGAATCAATAAGAGCGTTAACACAAATCAATAAGAGCATTAACACGAGAATCAATAAGAGCGTTAACACGAGAATCAATAAGAGCGTTAACACGAGAATTAATAAAAGCGTTAACATGAGAATCAATAAGAGCATTAACACGAGAATCAAGAGCGTAAACACGAGAATCAATAAGAGCGTTAATACGAGAATCAATAAGAGTGTTAACACGAGAATTAATAAGAGCGTTAACACAAATCAATGAGCGTTCATACGAGTATCAATGATCGCGGTAACACGTGAATCAATAAGTGCGCTAACCCGAGAATTAATAAGAGTCAATACGGGAATCAATAAGCGTGAACACAAGAATCAATGAGAGCGTCAACACGAGCATTAATAAGAGCATTAACACAAATAAGAGCGATAACACGAGGATTAATAAGCGCGTTAGTACGGGAATCAGTAAGTGTTAACACAAATCAATGAGAGCGTTAACACGAGAATTAATAAGAGCATCAATAAGAGCATTAACACGAGAATTAAAAAGAGCGTCAATAAGAGCGTTAATACGGGAATCAATAAGATCGTTAACATGAGAATTAATAAGAGCATTAACATGAGAATTAATAAGAGCATTAACATGAGAATAAGAGCGTTAATATGGGAATCAATAAGAGCGTTAACACGAGAATAAATAAGAGCGTCAATAAGAGCGTTAGCATGAGAATTAATAAGAGCGTTAACATGAGAATTAATAAGAGCGTTAATACGGGAATCAATAAAATCGTTAACATGAGAATTAAGAGCGTTAACATGAGAATTAATAAGAGCGTTAATATGAGAATTAATAAGAGCATTAACATGAGAATTAATAAGAGCGTTAATATGGGAATCAATAAGAGCGTTAACACGAGAATTAATAAGAGCGTTAATATGGGATCAATAAGAGCGTTAACATGAGAATTAATAAGAGCGTCAATAAGACCGTTAGCATGAGAATTAATAAGAGCATTAACATGAGAATTAATAAGAGCGTTAATACAGGAATCAATAAGATCGTTAACATGAGAATTAATAAGAGCGTTAATACGGGAATCAATAAGATCGTTAACATGAGAATTAATAAGAGCGTTAATACGGGAATCAATAAAATCGTTAACATGAGAATTAATAAGTGTTAACATGAGAAATAATAAGAGCGTTAATATGAGAATTAATAAGAGCGTTAATACGGGAATCAATAAGAGCGTTAATACGGGAATCAATAAGAGCGTTAATACGGGAATCAATAAAATCGTTAACATGAGAATTAATAAGTGTTAACATGAGAATTAATAAGAGCGTCAATAAGAGCGTTAGCATGAGAATTAATAAGAGCATTAACATGAGAATTAATAAGAGCGTTAATACAGGAATTAATAAGATCGTTAACATGAGAATTAATAAGAGCGTTAATACGGGAATCAATAAGATTGTTAACATGAGAATTAATAAGAGCGTTAATACGGGAATCAATAAAATCGTTAACATGAGAATTAATAAGTGTTAACATGAGAAATAATAAGAGCGTTAATATGAGAATTAATAAGAGCGTTAATACGGGAATCAATAAGAGCGTTAATACGGGAATCAATAAAATCGTTAACATGAGAATTAATAAGTGTTAACATGAGAATTAATAAGAGCGTTAATATGAGAATTAATAAGAGCGTTAATACGGGAATCAATAAGATCGTTAAAATGAGAATTAATAAGAGCGTTAATAAGGGAATCAATAAGATCGTTAACATGAGAATTAATAAGAGCGTTAATATGAGAATTATTTAATAAGAGCGTTAATATGAGAATAAATAAGAGCGTTAATACGGGAATCAATAAGATCGTTAACATGAGAATTAATAAGAGCGTTAATACGGGAATCAATAAAATCGTTAATATGAGAATTAATAAGAGCGTTAATACGGGAATCAATAAGAGCGTTAACATGAGAATTAAAGCGTTAATAAGAGCGTTAATACGGGAATCAATAAGATCGTTAATATGAGAATGAGTGCTTAACACAGAAAGTAATGAGATCGTAAACACAAGAATCAGTGAGAGCGTTAACATGAGAATCAACGAGAGCGTTAACACGAGTCCATACCCAAAGAGCAGTAAAATGTCACTCTGACAGCACGGAGTCGCACATGGCCGTGGTCATAGGATTCATAATGAAGACTGTAATCACTCACACAGCAATTATTAACAAAGTGATTCAATGTAACTGAATCCAGCACCTGCTCAGGTAAAAGAAGCATTTTAGCCATTTAAGTTACTCCTTTTTATCCGGTTCCAATAGGGCGGCTCTGGAGATCGTTATGCTCCACATGGACGTTGGTTCTTCCAACTCATACTGTCCTTGTGAAAGGGGGGTAAAACCGGCGTCGTGACGTTGTCCCCATACGGGTCATTGCGGTCCCAGTTCAGCCGAATACCCAGGTAATGTATCTTCAAGTCCGATCCACTGAAAAGGGAAGCTCTGACAGTCAGGATGAGCAGGATCAGAGTGCAGAGAGACGTTCAATGTGTGCAACCTGCTGTCCTTTATCTTCACAGTGGACACTTTGCTCCTTAGAGGAGGTCATGTTGGGGGGAGTCGGGTTGGCATTAAGTACACGTGTGCCTGTCTGTATTTTTAGCCCGACTCGTGAACGGTTCATGATGTCTTGTGATTGTATCGTCTTGCAGACATGTGCCGGCTCTTAAACCATTTACTGCACGTCGTTCACGGTCCGTGTTGTGGAAATGGTCAGGTTTGCCAGATCTGGCGCTCGTTCTTTGCTGCCACGTGCGATGTAACCAGTAATGCGTGTGCGCGCTCCGTGTTTGCTTGTCATCGCATTGTTTGCTCACTTTGCCCCGGGTTAGGGAAGGCGGCAATGTATCTTACCTGCTGCCAGCTTCTGATCCTGGCACAAAGCGCTGCGTCTCTTCCGGCCGGGCCTGCCCGTATACAACCCGCGGCGGCCGCAGCTTCCGCCAGTCACCTTCACGCTCTAATTACAATCTCTGAAACGAGAGAGAATTATCATTCATTAAAATCACAGCAGAGGACGCTTTGTGTGGAGTCTCCGAGATGGTCACAAGTCACCGGTGTTTATAAACAATCGCTGAGCTTTAATCGATCATCTGAGCAATGTATCACTTTATAGAACCCGTGTGCAAAAGATCCTACCGCGAGGGCTGCGTGTGTGTGATCTCCTGAACGTGACGTTACCCTTTAACAAGCAGTGAGCTTGAGAAGTTATTAGAGGATTGCAGAGCATCGTGCTGGGCTGCGGAGCACTGCACTGAGCTGCGGAGCACCGTGCTGAGCTGCAGAGCAACTGATCGAGTCCGCACATGTTCCTGAAGCAGAAGATGGTGGCTGTTTTCTGTCCCATCTCGTTTTGCCTTTTCCCACTTTCCCCGTCCGTCCCATGGTTTGCATGGCCAGACTCTCTGGTGGTCGCTATGGTCATCGTGATGGGAGTTGTTCATGGTGTGAGGAGACGCTACACATTCACCTTCCAGATGATATGGGATACAGCTGTATATCTAGACCATCAGGCGCTCGGTTCTATCACAGTGAGGCCCATAGAATCTGCGTGCACGAATACAAGCTGTAAATAGATTACTTGGGAATTTGATAAAACACATTATAAAACACTCGCTGCCGCTGTTTTTTTTTCTTATAGTAATTTCATGTAAAAAGGAAAAATAAAGTTATTTTTTTTTATATCCTGTTTCCATTTTGTGGACTTTTCCCATGATGCAACATTTACCAAAATCGTATTGCAAGTCTCCTGTTACAGCTGTGGTACAGGATAAAGCAACAGTGAAGAGGCAATGGGGTGGGGGAGGGAGTGAATGTTTAAGGCTGTAGTGGATCTATTGTGCTGTCTAGGCTACCTGAGATAATAGATGACAGCTGAATGATCGAATGAATCTGACAGTGGGCTAAAAACAGTGGGGACTGTCCCGTGATCCCTGTACCCACACAATGCAATCCTTAGGAGTTAATTTTTTGGAGATCTCTCCATTCTATGACCAAAGCCACACGGTGAGGAGCGAGTGATGGAAAGATACAAAATATCACACAATGGATACACAACACAAAATATCACACAATGGATGCACCCAGTGACACATATTGAGGAAAATATCACACAGTGGATGCACCCAGTGACACATATTGAGGAAAATATCACACAATGGATGCACCCAGTGACACATATAGAGGGAAATATCACACAATGGATGAGCCCAGTGACACATATAGAGGAAAATATCACACAATGGATGCGCCCAGTGACACATATAGAGGAAAATATCACACAATGGATGCACTCAGTGACACATATAGAGGAAAATATCACACAATGGATGCGCCCAGTGACACATATAGAGGAAAATATCACACAATGGATGCAGCCAGTGACACACAGAGGAAAATATATATAAACATACAGTGGCAAGAAAAGGTATGGGAACCCTTTGGGATTACGTGGTGTTTTGCATGAATTGGTCATAAAATGTCTCTGATCTTCATCTAAGTCACAACAATTTGAAAAACACAGTCTGCTTAAAATAATACAACACAAACATCAGGGTTATTCAGAGAGCGGTGAAAAGCAGGAGAATGACTGGAGAATGAAAAATTCTAGGTCAAAATAGCCAAACCAGAACAATTCTCCCTTTCATCTCACTTTCCAAATCGGCTATTTTGAGCTAGAATTTTTAATTCTCCAGCCATTCTCCTGCTTTTCACCGCTCTCTGAATAACCCTGTATATGTTTTCATGTGTTTATTGAACAGAACATGTAAACAGTCACAGTGCAGGGTGGAAAAAGTATGTGAACCCCTAGCCTAATGACTTCTCCAAGAGCTAATTGGAGCCAGGAGTGAGTCAACCTTGAGTCCAATCAGTGTGATATTATTGGATGTGTTGCTGAAAGCTGTCCTGCCCTTTAAAAACACACACCAGTTTTGAATTTACTGGTTTCAAGAAGCACTGCCTGATGTGAACCATGCCTCGCAGAAAAGAGCTCTCAGAAGACCTACGATCAAGAATTGTTCACTTGCATGAAGCTGGAAAGCGTTACAAAAGTATCTCCAAAAGCCTTGATGTTCATGTGTCCACGGTAAGACAGTCTACAAATGGAGAAAGTTCAGCACTGTTGTTACTCTCCCTAGGCGTGGTCGTCCTGTAAAGATGACTGCAAGAGCACAACGCAGAATCAGTGGCGTAGCGTGGGTTGTCAGCGCCCGGGGCCAGCCAGGAATTGTGCGCCCCCCCCCAACCTGTGGACACGTTATCATGCCCTGATTCCCTTCCACCATTAGGGCATTGAACGCCTTAACTGTGATACAACAACCACTCGGGATATTTGGTTCCAGCCAAACAACATGGTACTCTAGGTCTAGGGTATAAACAGCCACAGACTTGAAGTTGTGAAAATGAAAGGTCTTTTTATTCCAGCATAAACAAACACCACACTTACCTTTGAATCACTATTGCAGGTGATTAAACAAAAAACTACAAATGAAAACTAGGGATGCACCGATACCACTTTTTTTAACACTGAGTACGAGTACCGATATTTTTTAAAAGTACTCACCGATACTGAATACCGATACTTTTATTTTATGTCATGTGACCGCTTTCCAATAAGAGCAGACCTCATATAAAAATGCCCCCAACTCACATGTATATATTCCCCAGATACATATACACAGAATGTCCCCAGCTCTCATGGATATGCCCCCAGTTCACATGGATATTGCCCCAGCTCACCTGGATATTGCCCCAGCTCACATGGATATTGCGCCAGTTCACATGGATATTGCCCCCAGCTCACCTGGATATTGCCCCAGCTCACCTGGATATTGCCCCAGCTCACCTGGATATTGCCCCAGCTCTCAGATGGATATTGCCCCAGCTCTCAGATGGATATTGCCCCAGCTCTCACATGGATATTGCCCCAGCTCACCTGGATATTGCCCCAGCTCTCAGATGGATATTGCCCCAGCTCATATGGATATTGCCCCAGCTCCGGATGCCAGCAGGGGTTGGGGGCTGGATTCCATGCAGCGGGTTGAGGGGGCCCGTATGCCATGCAGCGGGAGTGCCCTGTCCTGAATAGCATGGGAGTCCGTGTTGAAGGGGAGGAGGCTGCGTGCGTGTGCAGGTCACGTGGTCCAGCCAGTCAGGTGGTACAGAGACTCAGTACCACCTGACTGGCCGGACCGCGTGACCTGCGCACGCGCGTAGCCGACTCCCCTTCAACACGGGCTCACACTGTTCAGGACCAGGCACTCCCGCTGCATGGCATCCGGGCCCCCTCAACCCGCGGGCCCTTGGGCGGCGCCCAAGGGCCCAGCGGGTCAGTCCGGGCCTGAACTTTTAGGGGCGCAAGTTTCTTTTGAAATTATGCGCCCCTAAGAAAACTGCGCCCGGGGCCACCGCCCCCAGCCCCCCCACGCTACGCCACTGTGCAGAATGCTTAATGAGGTAAAGAAGAATCCTAGAGTGTCAGCTAAAGACTTACAGAAATCTCTGGCACATGCTAACATTTTTGTTGACACATCTACAATAAGGAAAACATTAAACAAGAATGGAGTACATCGGAGGACACCACGGAGGAAGCCATTGCTGTCCAAAAAGAATATTGCAGCACGTTTGAAGTTTGCAAAAGAGCACCTGGATGTTCCACAGCACCACTGGCAAAATATTCTGTGGACAGATGAAACCAAAATTTAGTTGTTTGGAAAAAACACACAACACTATCAGGGTTATTCAGAGAGCGTGAAAAGCAGGAGAATGAAAAATTCTAGGTCAAAATAGCTAGACCAGAAAAATTCTCCCTTTCATCTCACTTTCCAAATCGGCTATTTTGACCTAGAATTTTTCATTCTCCAGTCATTCTCCTGCTTTTCACCGCTCTCTGAATAACCCTGTATGTGTGGAGAAAAAAAGGCACAGCACACCAACATCAAAACCTCATCCCCACTGTAAAACATGGCGGAGGGAGCATCATGGTTTGGGGCTGCTTTGCTGCCTCAGGGCCTGGACGGATTGTTGTCATTGATGGAAAAATGAATTCCAGAGTTTATCAAGACATTTTGCAGGAAACGTAAGACCATCTGTCCGCCAACTGAAGCTCCGCAGAGGATGAGTGATGCAACAGGACAATGACCCAAAGCACACAAGTAATTCAACAAAAGAATGGCTTCAACAAAACAAAATACGCCTTCTGGAGTGGCCCAGTCAGAGTCCTGACCTCAACCCGATTGAAATGCTGTGGCATGACCTTAAGAGAGCGATTCACACCAGACATCCCAAGAATATTGCTACACTGAAACAGTTTTGTGAAGAGGAGTGGTCCAAAATTACTCCATATCGTTGTGCAGGTCTGATCTGCAACTACAGGAAACGTTTGGTTGAGGTTATTGCTGCCAAAGGAGGGTCAACCAGTTATTAAGTCCAAAGGTTCACATACTTTTTCCACCCTGCACTGTGAATGTTTACATGTTCTGTTCAATAAACACATGAAAACATATAATGTTGTGTTGTATTATTTTAAGCAGACTGTGTTTTTCAAATTGTTGTGACTTAGATGAAGATCAGAGACATTTTATGACCAATTCATGCAAAACTCCACGTAATCCCAAAGGGTTCATATACTTTTTCTTGCACTGTAGAAGAGAAAAACAAACTCCTGTAAGATATCAGCAACATAAATAAACACAATAAGGACGTGTCAGTTTCTGCTGGTTCCGGCCCTTTAAATGATACTTGGAGAAGCAGCTATTGGGCCGGGTAAAGTGACCAACGAGCGAGTGGGAGACACATAGATCCTGTCCCCAGATACCTGCACATAGAAACACGGAATATCCTAATGTTCTAAAGTGTTCGGCAAAAACACTCTAAATAATGTAAATATAATTCTTCAAACGTCACTTTGTCGCCTCCTGATCTGATGTTTCGTGTTTCTGCGGCAGATGCTGCTCAGGGAGGAATCCGGGATCTTCACGCTGCTGGTTACAAAGCCCACTCATGCCCTCTCTCACCTTCTCTCCACCTTCTCTCCCACCCTCTCTCACCTTCTCTCCCACCTTCTTTCCCACCTTCTCTCCCACCCTCTCTCACCTTCTCTCCCACCTTCTCTCCCACCCTCTCTCTCACCTTCTCTCTCACCTTCTCTCTCACCTTCTCTCTCACCTTCTCTCCCACCTCTCTCCACCTTCTCTCCCACCTTCTTTCCCACCTTCTCTCCCACCCTCTCCCACCTCTCTCTCACCTTCTCTCCCACCTTCTCTCTTCCTTCTCTCTCACCTTCTCTCTCCCCTTCTTTTCCCACCTTCTTTCCCACCCTCTCTCACCTTCTCTCCCACCTTCTCTCTCACCTTCTCTCTCACCTTCTCTCTCACCTTCTCTCTCACCTTCTCTCTCACCTTCTCTCCCACCTTCTCCTCACCTTCTCTCCCACCTTCTCTCACCTTCTCTCCACCTTCTTTCCCACCTTCTCTCCACCCTCTCTCACCTTCTCTCCCACCTTCTCTCCACCTTCTCTCTCACCTTCTCTCTCTCACCTTCTCTCTCACCTTCTCTCTCACCTTCTCTCTCACCTTCTCTCCCACCTTCTCTCCACCTTCTCTCCACCTTCTCTCCCACCTTCTTTCCCACCTTCTCTCCCACCCTCTCTCACCTTCTCTCCCACCTTCTCTCTCACCTTCTCTCTCACCTTCTCTCCCACCTTCTTTCCCACCTTCTCTCCCACCCTCTCTCACCTTCTCTCTCACCTTCTCTCCCACCATAACATCTTGTACAGAAACAAATTCTCATTCGCCGCCGCATTTCTTTATACGCAGACCCGCTGATCCAGGTCAGACTTTATTTGCTTCTAGTTATTTTTTAGATGTTTTTGGAGCGTTTTTAGTTTTCAGAGAGTCGTGTATTCTCTCCATATGTGTAAAAATTGTCCTGCACCGCACTGTAAATGCCGACTGCAGGATCTGGGCACAAATCACAAAGTAAGGTATCCAACATTTCCCGCGCGCAGGAGGACAGGGGGGAGACGGATTGAGAGTAAGACCCGTCCTGTGAAACCCAGACAGGGCAGCCCTCGGGGTGACAGCCCAAGATATGTTCAGGGGCCCAGTGGCTGCAGGGGGCCCTGGCCAAACCCTGTGCCCTTTGTCTAAGTGCCCGAGACGTAATGGTACTCCATGCCACCCTGGACTGGCCCACCAAGATATCAACACATTCTTGGGGGCCGCAGCATCGGGGTCGGTAAGAGCGCTTTGAGTTGTCACTGAGGAAGCGGTTAGTATGGTCTGCACCAGGTAGAGGAGCAAAGCGAATCCTTTCCCACCAGGAAACCCTTTTTATCCCCTTTATTGGAGCGAAAGAGGAGCAAAATGATTTTAAATAGTAATGGGCAGCCGATGGAAGGGGGCGACCAATGGTTTAGTAAGGGGCCCCAAGAATTCTGATGGCAGCTCTGAACCCATAAAATGCACCACAGGAAGGGTTAAAGCATATTCCTCCTCTCCGCTTTGATGATTTAAGACACATTGTGTTCTTTATTCTGTGCTGTTTGCGCTGTTTATCGTTTGTTTGCACAGACTATCCTAGTGATAAGGAAAGCTGGGTGTCCCAGAAGAAAGATCTTATTGTATCGGAATGAAGGCCGAGCTGTTTGTATGGGCAGACTGACAACTCTTGGGGCCCCTGGGCAATAGGACATCATGGGGCCCCTCAATCTGCCGGCCCACATATAAGCCACACCCATATAAAGTATGCCAATATGTACGTAGTGTTGCAGATTATATTCCTGTTTGCTGATACTATATCTCCATGATGTTTATCTGTGGGAACCTGTAAAAAGATAGGCTTAACTATGTCTTGGGGGTCCCACATGTGTGGGACCCTCTCACAGGCCGGGACCCTTGGGTAGTGCCCTATTGCTCTAATGTTCAGTCCACCCATGGACATTAGTCGTTACCAGTAGAGCTGTGGCTCTTTGTCCCCATCACATGCCCAGTATAACTCCTCTGCAGGTGATACACTGTGTTTGTGTGGTTTGGTTGTTTTGTGGTGGGATGGAGGGGTTGAGATGCTCAGTGTATAGTGTGTTTGTGTAATGCATTGATGGGATGTACAGTTGTGTTCAAAATGATTCAACCCCCACTGAAATTGAGTGTTTTGGCCAGTTTGACATTGATTTTGATCATTCAGTCATCTTGCTTACAATTAAATCAAAGAGGCACGTGTAGGTCAGACAAATATAACATAACATTTATAATGAAATAACCACAAATGTCTTTTCTGTGCTCACATCATTATCAGTTTTATTCAACCCCCAAGTGACATTCAATCTTAGTACTTAGTACAACATCCTTTTACAGTTATAACAGCTTTTAAACGTGAAGCATAGCTTGACACAAGTGTCTTGCAGCCATCTACGGGTATCTTCGCCCATTCGTCATGGGCAAAAGCCTCCAGTTCAGTCACATTCTTAGGCTTGCGCACTGCAACTGCTTTCTTTAAGTCCCACCAGAGGTTCTCAATCGGATTTAAGTCAGGTGACTGCGATGGCACTCCAAAATGTTCCAGCCTTTAATCTGCAACCATGCTCTAGTGGACTTGGAGGTATGCTTGGGATCATTGTCCTGTTGAAAGGTCCAACGTCTCCCAAGCCTCAGGTTTGTGACGGACTGCATCACATTGTCATCCAATATCTCCTGGTACTGAAGAGAATTCATGGTACCTTGCACACGCTGAAGCTTCCCTGTACCTGCAGAAGCAAAACAGCCCCAAAGCATGATTGACCCCCCGCCATGCTTCACAGTAGGCAAGGTGTTCTTTTCTTCATAGGTCTTGTTCTTCCTCCTCCAAACATAGCGTTGATCCATGGGCCCAAACAGTTCTAATTTTGTTTCATCAGTCCACAGAACACTATCCCAAAACTTCTGTGGTTTGTCCACATGACTTTTGGCATACTGCAGTCGACTCTTCTTATTCTTTGGAGACAGCAAGGGGGTGCGCCTGGGAGTTCTGGCATGGAGGCCTTCATTACGCAGTGTGCGCCGTATTGTCTGAGCTGAAACTTCAGTACCCACATCTAACAAATCTTTTCTCAGTTCCTCAGCAGTCACACGGGGACTTTTCTCCACTCTACGCTTCAGGTAGCGCACAGCAGTCGAAGTCAGCATCTTCTTTCTGCCACGACCAGGTAGCGTTTCAACAGTGCCCTTTGCCTTGAATTTGCGAATGATGCTTCCTATGGTCTCTCTTGGTATGTTTAACATCTTTGCAATCTTCTTATAGCCATTGCCCTTCCTGTGAAGAGTAATCACCTCTTCTCTTGTCTTCCTGGACCATTCTCTTGACTTCACCATGTTTGTAACCACACCAGTAAATGTCTAGAAGGAGCTGAGTATCAAAGTCATTTTAAAGCTGCCTAATTGGTGCTTATTATGCTTTATTGCTGCTCCGTGACATCCACAGGTGTTTTCAATACCTGATTGAAAACACTTGAATGAACCTCTGTTCTTCAGAGTGGTAGTCTTTAAGGGGTTGAATAATTGTGTCAATGAAGAATTCACAAAAGAAACATTTACTACTGTATTACAAAACCAATTGATGTCATTTTAGTTGCATATGGTTCTTTAAAAAGTCCTTGTAGGATTTCATTCTGAATACAATTACAAATGTCACTAAATTCCCTAAAACCCTTCGCAGCATTGGGGGTTGAATCATTTTGAACACAACTGTATACAGTGTTTATATATTGAAGGGATGCACCAAAATTTCCGCCACTGAAATGTATCGGCTGGAAATGTTGCTTTCAACATTTGGCCGAAAGGAAAAAAATGGCTGAAAAAATCTGCCGCAAATCAGTCCTCCGAACCAGGGCCCTGGAGGCCGGCTGAACCGGGGAGACAAAACAGCAGTGAAACTGTCACCGGTTCGGCCGTTGGCAGGGTCAAAGGCTGCCGCCTCCGTGACGTCATCCCGAGATCAGCGTCTCTGACGCCACATGCTGTGAGAGCGAGAAGAAGTGGACCTGTGTATCTGAGTGATACAGGAGGACTGAAACGGAGAGCACTGAAGGAGCTCAGGGCCGAAATATGTGAATGTAGGTAACGAGATCTCCATCAATATGTTTGTTGCTGTGTTTGTTTTGTGATGTTGCTGTGTTGTTGTTTGTTTTGTGATGTTTCTGTGTTTGTTCCTTTTTTTGTTTTGTGAAGTTGCTGTGTTTGTTCTGTGACGTTGCTGTTTGTTGCTGTGTTTGGTTTGTGAATTTGCTGTGTTTGTTGCTGTTTGTTCTGTGACGTTGCTGTGTTTGTTGCTGTGTTTTTTCTGTGACGTTGCTGTGTTTGTTGCTGTGTTTGTTCTGTGACGTTGCTGTGTTTGTTGCTGTGTTTGTTTTGTGAAGTTGCGGTGTTTGTTGCTGTTTGTTTTGTGAAGTTGCGGTGTTTGTTGCTGTTTGTTTTGTGATGTTGCTGTGTTTGTTCCTTTTATTGTTTTGTGAAGTTGCTGTGTTTGTTCTGTGAAGTTGCTGTGTTAGTTGCTGTGTTTGTTTTGTGATGTTGTTGTGTTTGTTTTGTGATGTTTCTGTGTTTGTTGCTGTGTTTGTTTTGTGATGTTTCTGTGTTTGTTCCTTTTTTGTTTTGTGAAGTTGCTCTGTTTGTTGCTGTTTGTTCTGTGACGTTGCTGTGTTTGTTGCTGTGTTTGTTCTGTGACGTTGCTGTGTGTGTTGCTGTGTTTGTTCTGTGACGTTGCTGTGTTTGTTGCTGTTTGTTTTGTGATGTTGCTGTGTTTGTTCCTTTTATTGTTTTGTGAAGTTGCTGTGTTTGTTGCTGTGTTTGTTTTGTGAAGTTCCTGTGTTTGTTTTGTGGTGTTGCTGTGTTGTTGTTTTTGTTTTGTGAAGTTGCTGTGTTTGTTCTGTGAAGTTGCTGTGTTAGTTGCTGTGTTTGTTTTGTGATGTTGCTGTGTTTGTTTTGTGATGTTTCTGTGTTTGTTCCTTTTTGTTTTGTGAAGTTGCTGTGTTTGTTCTGTGAAGTTGCTGTGTTAGTTGCTGTGTTTGTTTTGTGATGTTGTTCTGTTTGTTTTGTGATGTTTCTGTGTTTGTTGCTGTGTTTGTTTTGTGATGTTTCTGTGTTCCTTTTTTGTTTTATGAAGTTGCTGTGTTAGTTGCTGTGTTTGTTTTGTGATGTTGCTGTGTTAGTTGCTGTGTTTGTTTTGTGATGTTGCTGTGTTTGGTATGTGATGTTTCTGTTTGTTGCTGTGTTTGTTTTGTGATGTTTCTGTGTTTGTTCCTTTAAATGTTTTGTGAAGTTGCTGTGTTTGTTCTGTGAAGTTGCTGTGTTAGTTGCTGTGTGTTTTTTATGATGTTGTTGTGTTTGTTTTGTGATGTTTCTGTGTTTGTTGGTGTTTGTTTTGTGATGTTTCTGTGTTTGTTCCTTTTTTGTTTTGTGAAGTTGCTGTGTTAGTTGCTGTGTTTGTTTTGTGATGTTGCTGTGTTTGTTTTGTGATGTTTCTGTGTTTGTTCCTTTAAATGTTTTGTGAAGTTGCTGTGTTTGTTCTGTGAAGTTGCTGTGTTAGTTGCTGTGTTTGTTTTGTGATGTTGTTGTGTTTGTTTTGTGATGTTTCTGTGTTTGTTGCTGTGTTTGTTTTGTGATGTTTCTGTGTTCCTTTTTTGTTTTATGAAGTTGCTGTGTTAGTTGCTGTGTTTGTTTTGTGATGTTGCTGTGTTAGTTGCTGTGTTTGTTTTGTGATGTTGCTGTGTTTGGTATGTGATGTTTCTGTTTGTTGCTGTGTTTGTTTTGTGATGTTTCTGTGTTTGTTCCTTTAAATGTTTTGTGAAGTTGCTGTGTTTGTTACTGTTTGTTTTGTGATGTTGTTGTTTTGTGATGTTGTTGTGTTTGTTTTGTGATGTTTGTTGCTGTGTTTGTTCCTTTTTTGTTGTGTGATGTTGCTGTGTTTGATGTTTCTGTTTGTTGCTGTTTGTTTTGTGATGTTGTTGTGTTTGTTTTGTGATGTTTCTTTGTTTGTTCCTTTAAATGTTTTGTGAAGTTGCTGTGTTTGTTGCTGTTTGTTTTGTGAAGTTCCTGTGTTTGTTTTGTGAAGTTGCTGTGTTTGTTCTGTGAAGTTGCTGTGTTAGTTGCTGTGTTTGTTTTGTGATGTTGTTGTGTTTGTTTTGTGATGTTTCTGTGTTTGTTGCTGTGTTTGTTTTGTGATGTTTCTGTGTTTGTTCCTTTTTGGTTTTGTGAAGTTGCTCTGTTTGTTCTGTGACGTTGCTGTGTTTGTTGCTGTGTTTGTTCTGTGACGTTGCTGTGTTTGTTGCTGTTTGTTTTGTGATGTTGCTGTGTTTGTTCCTTTTATTGTTTTGTGAAGTTGCTGTGTTTGTTGCTGTTTGTTTTGTGAAGTTCCTGTGTTTGTTTTGTGGTGTTATTATTATTATTATTATTTATTATTATTCTTTATTTATAAAGCGCCAGCATATTCCGCAGCGCTGTACAATAAGCACAGTACAGACAGGGTTACAATACATTGAACAACATTTGACAAACAGTACAGGAGGAGATGAGGGCCCTATTCCCGTAGGAACTCACAATCTGGGAGGGTTGGGGTTGGAAACAGGAGGAGAGGACTGTAAGGTGAGAGTGATTGATGGTTGTGTCAGTGAGTTGGGGTCGGCTTCCCTAAATAGGAATGTTTTAAGGGAGCGTTTGAAGGAAGAGAAGTTAGGGAAAGTCTGACAGTACGAGGGAGAGCGTTCCAGAGAGTGGGGGCTGCGCGTGAGAAATCCTGCAGTCTATCATGGGAAGAGGTGATGCGGGGAGAAGCTAGGCGCAGGTCACTGTTTGACCTTAGGGAGCGGGCTGGGGTGTATTTGGTGATTAGTGAGGACAGGTAGTGGGGAGCTGAGTTAGTGAGGGTTTTGTAGGTAAGGATAAGGATTGGTGTTGCTGTGTTGTTGTGTTTGTTTTGTGAAGTTGCTGTGTTTGTTCTGTGAAGTTGCTGTGTTAGTTGCTGTGTTTGTTTTGTGATGTTGCTGTGTTTGTTTTGTGATGTTTCTGTGTTTGTTCCTTTTTTGTTTTGTGAAGTTGCTGTGTTTGTTTTGTGATGTTGCTGTGTTTGTTGCTGTGTTTTGTGATGTTTCTGTGTTTGTTGCTGTGTTTGTTTTGTGATGTTTCTGTGTTTGTTGCTGTGTTTGTTATGTGATGTTTCTGTGTGTGGAGAAGTTGCTGTGTTTGTTTTGTGATGTTTCTGTGTTGTGTCTGTTTTGTGATGTTTGTTTTGTGATGTTTCTTTGTTGGTGTTTGTTTTGTGATGTGTTTGTTTTGTGACGTTGCTGTGTTTGTTGTTGTGTTTGTTCTGTGACTTTGCTGTGTTTGTTGCTGTGTTTGTTCTGTGATGTTGCTGTGTTTGTTTTGTGATGTTGCTGTGTTTGTTTTGTGATGTTGCTGTGTTTGTTTTGCGATGTTTCTGTGTTTGTTCCTTTTTTGTTTTGTGAAGTTGCTGTGTTTGTTTTGTGAAGTTGCTGTGTTTGTTCTGTGACGTTGCTGTGTTTGTTGCTGTGTTTGGTTTGTGAATTTGCTGTGTTTGTTGCTGTTTGTTCTGTGACGTTGCTGTGTTTGTTGCTGTGTTTTTTCTGTGACGTTGCTGTGTTTGTTGCTGTGTTTGTTCTGTGACGTTGCTGTGTTTGTTGCTGTTTGTTTTGTGATGTTGCTGTGTTTGTTCCTTTTATTGTTTTGTGAAGTTGCTGTGTTTGTTGCTGTTTGTTTTGTGAAGTTGCTGTGTTTGTTGCTGTTTGTTTTGTGAAGTTGCTGTGTTTGTTTTGTGGTGTTGCTGTGTTGTTGTGTTTGTTTTGTGAAGTTGCTGTGTTAGTTGCTGTGTTTGTTTTGTGATGTTGTTGTGTTTGTTTTGTGATGTTTCTGTGTTTGTTGCTGTGTTTGTTTTGTGAAGTTGCTGTGTTTGTTTTGTGGTGTTGCTGTGTTGTTGTGTTTGTTTTGTGAAGTTGCTGTGTTAGTTGCTGTGTTTGTTTTGTGATGTTTCTGTGTTTGTTCCTTTTTTGTTTTGTGAAGTTGCTCTGTTTGTTGCTGTTTGTTCTGTGACGTTGCTGTGTTTGTTGCTGTGTTTGTTCTGTGACGTTGCTGTGTGTGTTGCTGTTTGTTTTGTGATGTTGCTGTGTTTGTTCCTTTTATTGTTTTGTGAAGGTGCTGTGTTTGTTGCTGTTTGTTTTGTGAAGTTCCTGTGTTTGTTTTGTGGTGTTGCTGTGTTGTTGTGTTTGTTTTGTGAAGTTGCTGTGTTTGTTCTGTGAAGTTGCTGTGTTAGTTGCTGTGTTTGTTTTGTGATGTTGTGTTAGTTGCTGTGTTTGTTTTGTGATGTTGCTGTGCTTGTTTTGTGATGTTTCTGTGTTTGTTCCTTTTTTGTTTTGTGAAGTTGCTGTGTTAGTTGCTGTTTGTTTTGTGATGTTGTGTTAGTTGCTGTGTTTGTTTTGCGATGTTGCTGTGTTTGTTTTGTGATGTTTCTGTGTTTGTTCCTTTTTTGTTTTGTGAAGTTGCTGTGTTAGTTGCTGTGTTTGTTTTGTGATGTTGCTGTGTTTGTTCCTTTAAATGTTTTGTGAAGTTGCTGTGTTTGTTCTGTGAAGTTGCTGTGTTAGGCTAGGGTCAGACTGAGGCAGTGCGAACGCGCGTTCTGGCGCACTTAATCACGGCCGTGCTAGCAGCAGATGCCGGGCAATGACGGCCAATATACGATGTACGGTCGCACAAAAGTCCGGCTGCGCAACGCAAGTGGAAAATGAACGCATTTTTTCGAGAACGTTAAACCACTAGTACTGACGTACAGAGTGCGCTGCGTCCGCTAGAGGCGTGTGTGCGTGAATTGGAGACATCAGATGCTGCTAATGTCCGGCTAACATAACGTCCAGATGCAAGAAGTGTTTTATTGATGATCCGTACAAAATCACGGATGAAACTGCGCATAGTATGACCGCTATTGCGTATTCCGTGAAAAAATACGTCCATTCTTCGAACGCACATTTTCACGGACAACGTGAAAAATGCGTTAGTCTGACCCTAGCCTTAGTTGCTGTGTTTGTTTTGTGATGTTGTTGTGTTTGTTTTGTGATGTTTCTGTGTTTGTTGGTGTTTGTTTTGTGATGTTTCTGTGTTCCTTTTTTGTTTTGTGAAGTTGCTGTGTTTGTTGCTGTTTGTTTTGTGAAGTTCCTGTGTTTGTTTTGTGGTGTTGCTGTGTTGTTGTGTTTGTTTTGTGAAGTTGCTGTGTTTGTTCTGTGAAGTTGCTGTGTTAGTTGCTGTGTTTGTTTTGTGATGTTGCTGTGTTTGTTTTGTGATGTTTCTGTGTTTGTTCCTTTTTTGTTTTGTGAAGTTGCTGTGTTAGTTGCTGTGTTTGTTTTGTGATGTTGTTGTGTTTGTTTTGTGATGTTTCTGTGTTCCTTTTTTGTTTTGTGATGTTGCTGTGTTAGTTGCTGTGTTTGTTTTGTGATGTTGCTGTGTTTGTTATGCGATGTTTCTGTTTGTTGCTGTGTTTGTTTTGTGATGTTTCTGTGTTTGTTCCTTTTAAATGTTTTGTGAAGTTGCTGTGTTTGTTGCTGTTTGTTTTGTGATGTTGTTGTTTTGTGATGTTGTTGTGTTTGTTTTGTGATGTTTCTGTTTGTTGCTGTGTTTGTTCCTTTTTTGTTTTGTGATGTTGCTGTGTTTGATATTTCTGTTTGTTGCTGTTTGTTTTGTGATGTTGTTGTGTTTGTTTTGTGATGTTTCTGTGTTTGTTCCTTTAAATGTTTTGTGAAGTTGCTGTGTTTGTTGCTGTTTGTTTTTACTGAAGTTGCTGTGTTTGTTTTGCGATGTTGCTGTTTGTTCTGTGAAGTTGCTCTTTGTTTTGTGATGTTGCTGTGCTTGTTTTGTGATTTTTCTGTGTTTGTTCCTTTTTTGTTTTGTGAAGTTGCTGTGTTTGTTGCTGTGTTTGTTTTGTGATGTTGTTGTGTTTGTTTTGTGATGTTGTTGTGTTTGTTTTGTGATGTTTCTGTGTTTGTTGCTGTGTTTGTTCCTTTTTTGTTTTGTGAAGTTGCTGTGTTTGCTGTGTTTGTTTTGTGAAGTTGCTGTGTTTGTTTTGCGATGTTGCCGTTTGTTTTGTGATGTTGCTGTTCTGTGAAGTTGCTCTTTGTTGTTTGGTTTGTGATGTTGCTCTGTTTTGTGATGTTTCTGTGTTTGTTTTGTGATGTTTCTGTGTTTGTTCCTTTTTGTTTTGTGAAGTTGCTGTTTTTGTTGCTGTTTGTTTTGTGATGTTTCTGTGTTTGTTGCTGTGTTTTGTGATGTTTCTGTGTTTGTTCCTTTTTTGTTTTGTGAAGTTGCTGTTTGTTTTGTGATGTTGCTGTGTTTTTTTGTGATGTTGTTGTGTTTGTTTTGTGATGTTTCTCTGTTCCTTTAAATGTTTTGTGAAGTTGCTGTGTTTGTTTTGCGATGTTGCTGTGTTTGTTTTGCGATGTTGCTGTGTTTGTTTTGCGATGTTGCTGTGTTTGTTTTGTGACATTGTGTTTGTTTTGCGATGTTGCTGTGTTTGTTTTGCGATGTTGCTGTGTTTGTTTTGCGATGTTTCTGTGTTTGTTGCTGTGTTTGTTTTCTATGTTTCTGTGTTTGTTGCTGTGCTTGTTTTGTGATGTTATTGTGTTTGTTACTGTTTTTGTTTTGTGATGTTTCTGTGTTGCTGGTTTTGTTTTGTGAAGTTGTTGTTTGTTTCGTGAAGTTGTTGTTTGTTTTGTGAAATTGTTGTGTTTGTTGCTGTTTTTGTTTTGTGATGTTTATGTGTTTGTTGCTGTGTTTTGTTTTGTGAAGTTGCTGTGTTTGTTTTGTGATGTTGCCGTGTTTGTATTGTGATTTTGCTGTGTTTGTTTCGTGATGTTTCTGTGTTTGTTGCTGTTTGTTTTGTGATGTTGATGTGTTTGTTTTGTGATGTTGCTGTGTTTGTTGTGTTTGTTTCGTGATGTTTCTGTTTGTTGCTGTGTTTTGTGATTTTTCTGTGTTGCTGTGTTTAGTGATGTTTCTGTGTTTGTTGCTGTGTTTGTTGCTGTGTTTGTTTTGTGATGTTGCTGTTTATTTTGTGATGTTTCTGTGTTTGTTGCTGTTTGTTTTGTGATGTGTAACAGATCAGCTACCCTGCAGGGGTAGCTCCGTCTGCGGCGCCGAGTCTTGCTGGAGAGCTTAGCCGGGTAGCGAGCTAGCAAGGTGGGAGAGAGATTGGCAGCGGTCCCTGGATGGTCTGGAAGTGAAGGATTCAGTGATTATGCCTTCCCCAAATACTAGTCGTGACTCAGTATAGGTTTGAAGGTAAATCAGAGTGTATTTAGAATGGGAACAGACAGTGTTTATATATAAAATACAGCCATGCACATTCAAACTTCCCGCCCACCCCAACAGTTCTGATTGGTTGGTTCCAAGACCATTGCAGGCTTCTTTCAGGTCCTCTCAGTCTTCACTTGGGTCCACTGGTTGTATGCAGATGAAGTCTTGACCCCACAGTAAACCACATACAGTGATTTTACATAACCCATTGTAAAGGGAATCAGATAGTGGGTGGCTGAGACAATGTGACTCCCAACCTTTCAGAACAGGTAAACAGATAACAGATATCCAAAGAGAAAGTACTTTTGCATAATCCACAAATTACTCAAACCTATTGTACATTCTATACAAAGGAAAGCATTTGACGTTAGTGGCAGGTAGTGTCTTTTAAAAAAAACACATTTAGCTAAAGAAATATAAGTCTATTTAAAACTAAAAATGAGCAATTGACAATACATTTAAAACCACACAATATAACTGAGCATAAACTAGCAGGATCGGTGCAGGGGAAAAACATGATTAATTAGAAGTCTAGCAACAGTTTTACACTAAATCTAACAAAACTAAATCCTATAAATAAAGGGTAAACGAAACATAACAAAATAAGAATGAAATTAAACTAAATAAATCCTGTGGCGGCCGTTCTCTCACATGATGTTTCTGTGTTTGTTGCTGTTTGTTTTGTGACGTTGCTGTTTGTTTTGTGACGTTGCTGTGTTGTTTGTTTTTGTGACGTTGCTGTGTTGTTTGTTTTGTGATGTTTCTGTGTTTGTTGCTGTGTTTGTTTTGTGACATTGCTGTGTTCTTTGTTTTGTGATGTTTCTGTGTTTGTTGCTGTGTTTGTTATGTGATGTTTCTGTGTTTGTTTTGTGAAGTTGCTGTGTTGTTTTGTGATGTTTCTGTGTTGTAATTGTTTTGTGATGTTTGTTTTGTGATGTTTCTTTGTTGGTGTTTGTTTTGTGATGTGTTTGTTTTGTGATGTTTCTGTGTTTGTTGCTGTGTTTGTTATGTGATGTTTCTGGGTTTTGTGAAGTTGCTGTGTTTGTGTTTTGATGTTTCTGTGTTGTTGTGTTTGTTTTGTGATGTTTATTTTGTGATGTTTCTTTGTTGGTGTTTGTTTTGTGATGTGTTTGTTTTGTAATGTTTCTGTGTTTGTTTTCTGAGGTTTCTGTGTTTGTTGCTGTGTTTGTTGCTGTGTTTGTTTTGTGATGTTGCTGTGTTTGTTGCTGTGTTTTGTGATGTTGCTGTGTTTGTTTTGTGATGTTTCTGTGTTTGTTGCTGTGTTTGTTATGTGATGTTTCTGTGTTTGTTTTGTGAAGTTGCTGTGTTGTTTTGTGATGTTTCTGTGTTGTGATTGTTTTGTGATGTTTGTTTTGTGATGTTTCTTTGTTGGTGTTTGTTTTGTGATGTTTCTGTGTTTGTTGCTGTGTTTGTTATGTGATGTTTCTTCTGGTTTTTGTGAAGTTGCTGTGTTTGTGTTTTGATGTTTCTGTGTTGTTGTGTTGTTTTTTGTGATGTTTATTTTGTGATGTTTCTTTGTTGGTGTTTGTTTTGTGATGTGTTTGTTTTGTAATGTTTCTGTGTTTGTTTTGTGAGGTTTCTGTGTTTGTTGCTGTGTTTGTTGCTGTGTTTGTTTTGTGATGCTGTGTTTGTTGCTGTGTTTTGTGATGTTGCTGTGTTTGTTTTGTGATGTTTCTGTGTTTGTTGCTGTGTTTGTTTTGTGATGTTGTCTGTGTTTGTTGCTGTGTTTTGTGATGTTTCTGTGTTTGTTGCTGTGTTTGTTTTGTCACATTGCTGTGTTGTTTGTTTTGTGATGTTTCTCTGTGTTTGTTGCTGTGTTTGTTTTGTGATGTTTCTGTGTTTGTTGCTGTGTTTGTTATGTGATGTTTCTTGTGTGTGGAGAAGTTGCTGTGTTTTTGTTTTGTGATGTTTCTGTGTTGTGTCTGTTTTGTGATGTTTTTGTTTTGTGATGTTTCTTTGTTGTGGTTTTGTTTTGTGATGTGTTTGCTTTGTGATGTTTCTGTGTTTGTTTTGTAAGGTTTCTGTGTTTGTTGCTGTGTTTGTTTTGTGATGTTTCTGTGTTTGTTGCTGTGTTTGTTATGTGATGTTTCTGGGTTTTGTGAAGTTGCTGTGTTTGTGTTTTGATGTTTCTGTGTTGTTGTGTTTGTTTTGTGATGTTTATTTTGTGATGTTTCTTTGTTGGTGTTTGTTTTGTGATGTGTTTGTTTTGTAATGTTTCTGTGTTTGTTTTGTGAGGTTTCTGTGTTTGTTGCTGTGTTTGTTGCTGTGTTTGTTTTGTGATGTTGCTGTGTTTGTTGCTGTGTTTTGTGATGTTGCTGTGTTTGTTTTGTGATGTTTCTGTGTTTGTTGCTGTGTTTGTTTTGTGATGTTTCTGTGTTTGTTGCTGTGTTTTGTGATGTTTCTGTGTTTGTTGCTGTGTTTGTTTTGTCACATTGCTGTGTTGTTTGTTTTGTGATGTTTCTGTGTTTGTTGCTGTGTTTGTTTTGTGATGTTTCTGTGTTTGTTGCTGTGTTTGTTATGTGATGTTTCTGTGTGTGGAGAAGTTGCTGTGTTTGTTTTGTGATGTTTCTGTGTTGTGTCTGTTTTGTGATGTTTGTTTTGTGATGTTTCTTTGTTGGTGTTTGTTTTGTGATGTGTTTGCTTTGTGATGTTTCTGTGTTTGTTTTGTAAGGTTTCTGTGTTTGTTGCTGTGTTTGTTTTGTGACGTTGCTGTGTTTGTTGCTGTGTTTTGTGATGTTGCTGTGTTTGTTTTGTGATGTTTCTGTGTTTGTTGCTGTGTTTTGTGATGTTGCTGTGTTTTGTGATGTTTTTGTGTTGCTGTGTTTTGTGATGTTTCTATGTTTGTTGCCTGTGTTTGTTTTGTGACGTTGCTGTGTTGTTTTGTGATGTTTCTGTGTTGTTGTGTTTGTTTTGTGATGTGTTTGTGATGTTTCTGTGTTTGTTGCTGTGTTTTGTGATGTTTTTGTGTTGCTGTGTTTTGTGATGTTTCTATGTTTGTTGCTGTGTTTTGTGATGTTGCTGTGTTTGTTTTGTGAGGTTTCTGTGTTTTGTGAGGTTTCTGTGTTTTGTGATGTTTCTGTGTTTGTTGCTGTGTTTGTTTTGTGAAGTTGCTGTGTTTGTTTTGTGATGTTTTGTGTTGTTGCTGTGTTTGTAGTTTGTTCTGGTTTTTGTGTCCGTTGTGTCCGTTCTCACACTCTGTGTTCTTGCTCTGGGAGTCTCATTCGCCGTTACGAACATGGGATCGCTGTCCTATGAAGTCACCATAGGGCAGGTGTTTTTCCTGGATCGTTCCTCCGCGTTCTCACAGTGTTACAAGGAGCGTCCTCTGCATCCACTAACATGTGCACGTGTCGTGCTAAGGCGCGGCCTCCCAGTCCAGGCTCGGCACTTTAGAGTTGGTAACTTATTTACTTTTTTTATTGCATTTTTCTGCACTTTTGACTTTTTATGTGTTTGTAGACGTGTAGGAGATACATTGTGTCTTTTCCATGTTTGTGTTGAATGCTGGGCATGGCGTGATGGTATATGTTCTCCACACAGATGGGGCAAGCGAGTAGCACATCATTAATTATCTCATAAACAGAACATCTGGTAATTAAATAATAAAAATATATAAAACGAAATTAGTAAATATTGTGTTTATTGCGTAACGTGAAGCGTAAATCAATAATGATGTGAAAGATGTATATGCGCTCAGGTTTATATGTGTGTATATTTAGGAATGTGTATATTTACGTGTATTTATCTTTACATATATGCATACTCGGGTGAATGTGTGTTTGTGTACATGACTTTTTAGGTATATGTATACTCAGGTTTATGTATGTTCGGCATATGTATAGTTGGGTGTATGTATACGCAGGGATATGTGTGCTCAGACATTGGATATATTTAGGAATATTTAGGTGTATGTATTCTCGGGTATGTGTGCTGAAGCATATGTATATTTAGGTGTATGTATACTTGAAGCTTTGTGTGTTCAGGCATTTGTATATTTAGGCATATGTATACTCAGATCCTGCAGATCTAGGAGATCTCGCGTAGGTTTGTGCAGTATATACAGGTATATAGTTATATATAAATATTCCTCTATTGAGTTACATGTTTACTCCTTTCTCGTGTATTCTGAGCACAGATTAACCCTTTCACTAGTCTGTGCCGCCTTCATTCGTCGTGGGGTTTTCTTTGATAACCTGTGTTTAATGTTTGTGTTTAATTTGTGCTGTCAGTGTTGTGTTTGAGAGGTATTGGTTTAGGTTTGCGCTTGTTGATTCAGGGCTGTGCTGGATGGTACAGGGCTGCTTTTCGGTGCCAATGAAATGTTTACCTATGCATTATCCATGCCATGGGGTCGGTGTTTGCTCGGAGCCTCTGATCGCTTCGCTTTGGGTTATCATAGTATTGGTTGTGGATACATTGTAAAACGGGGTCACATTGTGGCTCCCCGGAGTCTTTCGCAGCGTCCTCGCCAGAGAGTGGGATTATTGCTGTTCTTTGTGTAAAATCCAGCCGTCAATAAAAGGGGATTATGGGATTTTAATCAGAGAATAGAAGTGGATCAGCGAGAATATTCTGTGAGATTCTCAGCAAAGTGAAATCCTGTTTTTATACTTTACACTTAGCGTGACGTAATGATCTCCAAAGAAAACACAACCTCAGAAAATGCAGCTTTGCTGTGTGTTTGTGGATCAGCGGTTCTGGACAGTATTTGTGTTTGCACAGCGCTCCTTGGGTAATGTTTTCACTGGCGCTGTGCGTTCGGATCAGTACGGTCATTGTTGCAACATAGCGCAGCGACAGACAATTAACAATGTGCTAAAATAAGCAACAAAATCAATTCACTCCATGACTCGATACACATTAATCATGTTAAACCAAATGTAATGATGCTCAGGACTGAGATCCACATGATGAGCGTTACCGGACGACGCACAAGCTTTACCTTATACAGCAGCACCAACAATATATGTGAACATAGCCTGAAACACAAAACTAGTGTCATGTGTGTAACATAGAATCCTCCTGACGCTGAAACAGAATCACGAAGAAGAGCCTAAATCTGCCTCTATTTAATGGGGTGCCCAGCCCTGGGGGGGGAAGTAAAGCTATTATTATTCCCTTATTATGCACATTCACACACCGTGTCCGTGCGAGCCTCACTGTGTGACATAATCACATCAACTGAGCACATGTAATAGAGCCGGGCCCTCAGCTCCTCTAGATTGTAAGCTCCTGTGAGCAGGACCCTCTGCTCCTCTAGATTGTAAGCTCCTGTGAGCCGGACCCTCTGCTCCTCTAGATTGTAAACTCCTGTGAGCCGGACCCTCTGCTCCTCTAGATTGTAAACTCCTGTGAGCCGGGTCCTCTGCTCCTCTAGATTGTAAGCTCCTGTGAGCCGGACCCTCTGCTCCTCTAGATTGTAAGCTCCTGTGAGCCGGACCCTCTGCTCCTCTAGATTGTAAACTCCTGTGAGCCGGGCCCTCTGCTCCTCTAGATTGTAAACTCCTGTGAGCCGGACCCTCTGCTCCTCTAGATTGTAAGCTCCTGTGAGCCGGACCCTCTGCTCCTCTAGATTGGTAAGCTCCTGTGAGCCGGACCCTTCTGCTCCTCTAGATTGTAAGCTCCTGTGAGCCGGACCCTCTGCTCCTCTAGATTGTAAGCTCCTGTGAGCCGGACCCTCTGCTCCTCTAGATTGTAAGCTCCTGTGAGCCGGATCCTCTGCTCCTCTAGATTGTAAGCTCCTGTGAGCCGGACCCTCTGCTCCTCTAGATTGTAAGCTCCTGTGACCTGGACCCTCTGCTCCTCTAGATTGTAAACTCCTGTGAGCCGGATCCTCTGCTCCTCTAGATTGTAAGCTCCTGATGCCGGACCCTCTGCTCCTCTAGATTGTAAGCTCCTGTGAGCCGGATCCTCTGCTCCTCTAGATTGTAAACTCCTGTGAGCCGGACCCTCTGCTCTCTAGATTGTAAGCTCCTGTGAGCCGGACCCTCTGCTCCTCTAGATTGTAAGCTCCTGTGAGCCAGACCCTCTGCTCCTCTAGATTGTAAGCTCCTGTGAGCCGGACCCTCTGCTCCTCTAGATTGTAAGCTCCTGTGAGCCGGACCCTCTGCTCCTCTAGATTGTAAGCTCCTGTGATCCGGACCCTCTGCTCCTCTAGATTGTAAGCTCCTGTGATCCGGACCCTCTGCTCCTCTAGATTGTAACTCCTGTGAGCCGGACCCTCTGCTCCTCTAGATTGTAAACTCCTGTGAGCCGGACCCTCTGCTCCTCTAGATTGTAAACTCCTGTGAGCCGGGCCCTCTGCTCCTCCTCTAGATTGTAAGCTCCTGTGAGCCGGACCCTCTGCTCCTCTAGATTGTAAGCTCCTGTGAGCCGGCCCTCTGCTCTTCTAGATTGTAAGCTCCTGTGAGCCGGACCCTCTGCTCCTCTAGATTGTAAGCTCCTGTGAGCCGGACCCTCTGCTCCTCTAGATTGTAAACTCCTGTGAGCCGGACCCTCTGCTCCTCTAGATTGTAAGCTCCTGTGAGCCGGACCCTCTGCTCCTCTAGATTGTAAGCCGGACCCTCTGCTCCTCTAGATTGTAAACTCCTGTGAGCCGGGCCCTCTGCTCCTCCTCTAGATTGTAAGCTCCTGTGAGCCGGACCCTCTGCTCCTCTAGATTGTAAGCTCCTGTGAGCCGGACCCTCTCTGCTCTCTAGATTGTAAGCCGGACCCTCTGCTCCTCTAGATTGTAAACTCCTGTGAGCCGGGCCCTCTGCTCCTCCTCTAGATTGTAAGCTCCTGTGAGCCGGACCCTCTGCTCCTCTAGATTGTAAGCTCCTGTGAGCCGGGCCTCTGCTCCTCTAGATTGTAAGCTCCTGTGAGCCGGACCCTCTGCTCCTCTAGATTGTAAGCTCCCGTGAGCCGGACCCTCTGCTCCTCTAGATTGTAAGCTCTGTGAACCGGGCCCTCTGCTCCTCTAGATTGTAAGCTCCTGTGAGCCGGACCCTCTGCTCCTCTAGATTGTAAGCTCCCGTGAGCCGGACCCTCTGCTCCTCTAGATTGTAAGCTCCTGTGAGCCGGACCCTCTGCTCCTCTAGATTGTAAACTCCTGTGAGCCGGACCCTCTGCTCCTCTAGATTGTAAACTCCTGTGAGCCGGGTCCTCTGCTCCTCTAGATTGTAAGCTCCTGTGAGCCGGACCCTCTGCTCCTCTAGATTGTAAGCTCCTGTGAGCCGGACCCTCTGCTCCTCTAGATTGTAAACTCCTGTGAGCCGGACCCTCTGCTCCTCTAGATTGTAAACTCCTGTGAGCCGGACCCTCTGCTCCTCTAGATTGTAAGCTCCTGTGAGCCGGACCCTCTGCTCCTCTAGATTGTAAGCTCCTGTGAGCCGGACCCTCTGCTCCTCTAGATTGTAAGCTCCTGTGAGCCGGACCCTCTGCTCCTCTAGATTGTAAGCTCCTGTGAGCCGGACCCTCTGCTCCTCTAGATTTGTTAAGCTCCTGTGAGCCGGATCCTCTGCTCCTCTAGATTGTAAGCTCCTGTGAGCCGGACCCTCTGCTCCTCTAGATTGTAAGCTCCTGTGACCTGGACCCTCTGCTCCTCTAGATTGTAAACTCCTGTGAGCCGGATCCTCTGCTCCTCTAGATTGTAAACTCCTGTGAGCCGGACCCTCTGCTCCTCTAGATTGTAAGCTCCTGTGAGCCAGACCCTCTGCTCCTCTAGATTGTAAGCTCCTGTGAGCCGGACCCTCTGCTCCTCTAGATTGTAAGCTCCTGTGAGCCGGACCCTCTGCTCCTCTAGATTGTAAGCTCCTGTGAGCCGGATCCTCTGCTCCTCTAGATTGTAAACTCCTGTGAGCCGGACCCTCTGCTCCTCTAGATTGTAAGCTCCTGTGAGCCAGACCCTCTGCTCCTCTAGATTGTAAGCTCCTGTGAGCCGGACCCTCTGCTCCTCTAGATTGTAAGCTCCTGTGAGCCGGACCCTCTGCTCCTCTAGATTGTAAGCTCCTGTGATCCGGACCCTCTGCTCCTCTAGATTGTAAGCTCCTGTGATCCGGACCCTCTGCTCCTCTAGATTGTAAACTCCTGTGAGCCGGACCCTCTGCTCCTCTAGATTGTAAACTCCTGTGAGCCGGACCCTCTGCTCCTCTAGATTGTAAACTCCTGTGAGCCGGGCCCTCTGCTCCTCCTCTAGATTGTAAGCTCCTGTGAGCCGGACCCTCTGCTCCTCTAGATTGTAAACTCCTGTGAGCCGGACCCTCTGCTCCTCTAGATTGTAAGCTCCTGTGAGCCGGACCCTCTGCTCCTCTAGATTGTAAGCCGGACCCTCTGCTCCTCTAGATTGTAAACTCCTGTGAGCCGGGCCCTCTGCTCCTCCTCTAGATTGTAAGCTCCTGTGAGCCGGACCCTCTGCTCCTCTAGATTGTAAGCTCCTGTGAGCCGGACCCTCTGCTCCTCTAGATTGTAAGCCGGACCCTCTGCTCCTCTAGATTGTAAACTCCTGTGAGCCGGGCCCTCTGCTCCTCCTCTAGATTGTAAGCTCCTGTGAGCCGGACCCTCTGCTCCTCTAGATTGTAAGCTCCTGTGAGCCGGGCCCTCTGCTCCTCTAGATTGTAAGCTCCTGTGAGCCGGACCCTCTGCTCCTCTAGATTGTAAGCTCCCGTGAGCCGGACCCTCTGCTCCTCTAGATTGTAAGCTCCTGTGAACCGGGCCCTCTGCTCCTCTAGATTGTAAGCTCCTGTGAGCCGGACCCTCTGCTCCTCTAGATTGTAAGCTCCCGTGAGCCGGACCCTCTGCTCCTCTAGATTGTAAGCTCCTGTGAGCCGGGCCCTCTGCTCCTCTAGATTGTAAGCTCCTGTGAGCCGGACCCTCTGCTCCTCTAGATTGTAAGCTCCTGTGAGCCGGACCCTCTGCTCTCTAGATTGTAAGCTCCTGTGAGCGGGCCCTCTGCTCCTCTAGATTGTAAGCTCCTGTGAGCCGGACCCTCTGCTCCTCTAGATTGTAAGCTCCTGTGAGCCGGACCCTCTGCTCCTCTAGATTGTAAGCTCCTATGCGCCGGGCCCTCTGCTCCTCTAGATTGTAAGCTCCTGTGAGCCGGACCCTCTGCTCCTCTAGATTGTAAGCTCCTGTGAGCCGGACCCTCTGCTCCTCTAGATTGTAAGCTCCTATGCGCCGGGCCCTCTGCTCCTCTTTTTTCTGTTCCTATATTTGTTTGTGTTTTTTGTCTTGTTACCGTTGGTTATTGTAAACGCTACAGAAAGTGTGGGCGCTATATAAATGATAATCATTTCCTGTTGCACACGTTACACAATGTGGTTTTGTGTTTGTTTTTCATATACATTGTGCATTCTTTTTGTTTGAATTTTGAGCATTTGTTACTTTTGGTTTTATGTTTTGTGTCACTTTGTGATACACTTTGTGATACACTTTCCAGCTGAAGTATCCGTTTTTTTTCCTTTCTGAAGCTCAGTTTCACTTTTTTCTTATGCTTTTTATGAGTAATAATGGCACTAACTGAAGCACAAGACGGACAGAGCTTTATTAAAGAGGATATTCACTAATCTCTGAATTGGCCCAAATTTCACCGAATGATGAATTTCACAGTTCGCTGCAGTTTCAGGCCAATTAGTTTATTTACTAACAGGTTTATTCGGAGACAGGTGAAAACCAGGAGAAATGGCAGGAGAAGAGAACAATCTAGACCAAATAGCCGATTTGAAAAGTGAGATAAATGATCTAGATATTTGATCTATTTTGATCTAGATTTTTAACTTCTCCAGTCATTCTCCTGAGGCTCACCTTTCTCTGAATAAGCCTGTAGGTTGTCAGTTTGCAAAATTCTGGCGAATTAACAGCAAAATACGGTGCGATTTGCCGGGACCAAAATTGTCCCATACAAGACTATGGTGCCTTCTACTGACAGAACGCCAAATTGTACTGAAATTACAGCGAAATGCAAGATTTTTGGTGGTTCAGTTCGACAGGTTTATACAGACGAATCCCATAGGATTCAATGGAAAAAAGTAATATAATTTTTTTTAGACTGTTTATTCTTTTCATTTTAGCAATAAAACGTTTTATTTTTTAAAACCCCTTTTTATATTTTTTAATCAAAATGTTTGTTTCTCAATTTTTTTAAAAATGTTTTTTTCCAATTCTGTAACAGATTTTTTTATTATTATTTTCTTATTTATTTTTATTATTTTAAAGACCCTCTCCTCATTATTTAAACACATTTTAATACATTTTTATTGGTTTAAACACCTATAGGAGAAGAGGAGACTTTCGTTTTTTTTTTTCCTTCAGGTCGGTGGAATTTGCCGATGCCAATTTGACGCAATTCGGCGGTTATCGATCTAATTCAGTGTTTTTTGCTGATAACTAATTGTCTGATAACTGCTTCAGCGACTCCAATTTCGGGAAAATATGGTGAACATCCGCTAAATAGTGAATTCACCGTATTTTTGGTGAAATGGAATTGCTTTGTGAATAGACCCTTTACTCAATGTTTATAAAATTGGCCATGAAAATTTTTTTTGTGGTTTTTATATTTGTAATCGGTTGGTAATAATGTTTATATAATGTTGTGCTAAGGTCGCGTTGCTCGCTCTCACACCCCATAGACTCTCCATTCAGTGTCATCCTCTGGGTTTTATTCTTGTCCCGTCTTTTGGGCGATAATCCGCGTTCTGAGCATTAGAGTTTTATTGTTTTTTTTTCTGATATGTTTTTATATTTCCGTGAAGCTGAGTATATAAGAAGTCGCTGCGTTTTTTCCGCGCGTTATTAGAAGGGAGGTATTGTTCTTTAATGAGCTTTTCCGGTTGGCACATTCACGAATGGAAAATCTGCATTGCGTCAGCGCGTACGTCCTCATATAGGGAACAGGATGATGTCGGTTGCCCATTGGCAGCTGCGGCGGCTCCTGGCTGTCACCTCTTGTGCCTCCTGATACCAATTCCAAGAGAACAGAGTATTCTACATGTTTTGGACGCGGTGACAATGGATCCTGTGTGATTTCAGTGTTTCATAAGAAGGCGCTGGAAAGTTTCATTGCTGGAATGTCGCCGTCGCTCTCATTACCTGCACAAAGACTTTGGGGACGTTTTGTGAAAATGTAAGAGTTTTGTTTTAGGGAATGTATAAATGTCACTTTATGCACCTGGCGGTGGCCACGCCCATTATTTCCCAAACCATGGTCCTGGGTATTGATGTTTAGTCCTGGCTCCTCTTTAATAGTGACTCACGGCGAAGCGTCCACATCCTTCAAAAGACTTGATTTACTCGGTCTTTCCCCTTTTCTGCATCAATTTTTCCCTTTTTTTCATGCACTTTAATAAAAAATTTAAGGAATAGATCTGAGTCCCCCGCCTGGCAGATGTTTTGTCGTGTGCTCTGTCCGGGGCTTGATTGGGTTAGTGTGCCAATTATTCTGCCGCTTCCTGGAGACGGTAACGATGGTCACAATTCCTTATGAAAGATCTGATTAAGCAGAGACATTACACAAACGAAACGAGAAAAACCGATAATCACAAAATACAGTCAGGTCCAGAAATCTTGGGACATGGACACAATTGTAACATCTTTGGCTCTATACACCACCACAATGGAGTTGGAATGAAACAAACACAATGTGCTTTAACTGCAGACTGTCAGCTTTAATTTGAGGGTATGTACATCCAACTCAGGTGAACAGTGTAGGACTTACAGCAGTTTGCAGATGTGCCCCCACTTGTTAAGGGACCAAAGGTAATGGGACAGAATAATAATCATAAATCAGACTTTCCCTTCTTAATACTTGGTTACAAATCCTTTACAGTCAATCACAGCCTGAAGTCTGGAACGCATAGACATCACCAGACGCTGGGTTTCATCCCTGGTGATGCTCTGCCAGGCCTCTACTGCAACGGTCTTCAGTTCCTGCTTGTTCTTGGGGCATTTTCCTTCAGTTTTGTCTTCAGCAAGTGAAATGCAGCTCAATGGGATTCAGGTCAGGTGATTGACTTGGCCATTGCATAACATTCCACTTCTGTCCCTTCAAAAACTCTTTGCTTGCTTTTGCAGTATGCTTTGGGTCATTGTCCATCTGCACTGTGAAGCGCCGTCCAATGAGTTCTGCAGCATTTGGCTGAATGTGAGCAGATAATATTGCCCCAAACACTTCAGAATTCATCCTGCTGCTTTTGTCAGCGTCACATCATCAATAAATACAAGAGAACCAGTTCCATTGGCCGCCATACATGTCCACGCCATGACACTACTACCACCATGCTTCACTGATGAGGTGGTATGCTTAGGATCATGAGCAGTTCCTTTCCTTCTCCATACTCTTCTCTTCCCATCACTCTGGTACAAGTTGATCTTGGTCTCATCTGTCCATAGGATCTTGTTCCAGAACTGTGAAGGCTTTGTTAGGTGTTGTTTGGCAAACTCTAATCTGGCCTTCCTGTTTTTGAGGCTCACCAATGGTTTACATCTTGTGGTGAACTCTCTGTATTCACTCCGGTGAAGTCTTCTCTTGATTGTTGACTTTGACACACATACACCTACCTTCTGGAGAGTGTTCTTGATCTGGCCAACTGTTGTGAAGGGTGTTTTGTTCACCAGGGAAAGAATTCTTCAGTCATCCACCACAGTTGTTTTCTGTGGTCTCCCGGGTCTTTTGGTGTTGCTGAGCTCACCGGTGCATTCCTTCTTTTTGAGAATGTTCCAAACAGTTGTTTTGGCCACGCCTAATGTTCTTGCTATCTCTCTGATGGGTTTGTTTTGTTTCTTCAGCCTAATGATGGCTTGCTTCATTGATAGTGACAGCTCTTTGGATCTCATCTTGAGAGTTGACAGCAACAGATTCCAAATGCAAATAGCAGACTTGAAATGAACTCTGGGCCTTTTATCTGCACATTGTAATTGGGGTAATGAGGGAATATCACACACCTGGCCATGGAACAGCTGAGAAGCCAATTGTCCCATTACCTTTGGTCCCTTAACAAGTGGGGGCACATCTGCAAACTGCTGTAAGTCCTACACCGTTCACCTGAGTTGGATGTACATACCCTCAAATTAAAGCTGACAGTCTGCAGTTAAAGCACATTGTGTTTGTTTCATTCCAACTCCATTGTGGTGGTGTATAGAGCCAAAGATGTTACAATTGTGTCAATGTCCCAATATTTCTGGACCTGACTGTATAGAACCACAAAAATTCCTGTATAAAAACACTTGCCAGACGAGCCCTAAAGGAAATGAAAAGGAGCAGAATGTGGCGAATGGGGAAATCTTCCATTTGCAACCACCGAATGAATACATCGACAAGTGATGTTTCGTGTGGAAGGACGAGCCTCGGCGACACAGGAAGAAGCACGAATACAAATAACACAATGGTTTAACAAGTTACTGATGATATAGAAACATTATAATCTTTATCACACAATTTAAACCAGAGCGAGTGGATTGTAAACGTCTCGCAGACTTTTAACAAAGCGCTGGGAATGCGAGATACAGTAGTCTGCAGTGAGATCTTATGGATCCCGATGCCTCTTCCCTCCAGCCATGATTCAAAAACTGAAACTTTATATCACTGTTATTACTGGACAAAAAATTATCTATTTATTCCAAAACAAATGTGTTTAACAACAAACTAAACACACAAACCACTGACTATTAATAGCATCGACACTCGCTACATGATAGTGTGTCTGTATCCACTTTTCATCAATACCGGCTGCTGCTGCTCCCTCCTCCAATAACTCGAGACTTACCTCTTCTGCCGTCTTCCTTTTGCTACTTTTATTTACTTTGCAACCTCTTTCATAATTTTTTACTCTATTTTACCTTATATATAAATGTATCCAGTAACCTGTGTTCATGCGGTTTAGGGATTTGATCGATAACCAACTCACAAACAGAAACTGGAAATGATCAGTTTCTGATGGGCAGAGGGCGATCCAATGGATGGGCAGAGGGCGATCCAATGGATGGGTAGAGGGTGATCCAATGGATGGGCAGAAGGCGATCCACTGGATGGGCAGAAGGCGATGCACTGGATGGGCAGAAGGTGATGCACTGGATGGGCAGAGGGCGATCCAATGGATGGGTAGAGGGTGATCCAATGGATGGGTAGAGGACGATCCAATGGATGGGCAGAGGGCGATCCACTGGATGGGCAGAAGGCGATCCACTGGATGGGCAGAGGGCGATCCAATGGATGGGCAGAGGGCGATCCAATGGATGGGCAGAGGGCGATCCAATGGATGGGCAGAGGGCGATCCAATGGATGGGCAGAGGGCGATCCAATGGATGGGTAGAGGGCGTTCCAATGGATGGGGCGTCACATAGGGGGTTAATTACAATGAAATATGCCGGCAGCGAAGCTTTACCAGGCACACAGGTTGTTTTGTTACACGAGTTTGTAACGCCACTTCTCACTGCTCCACTTTGACAAACCTCAACAGAAACGGTAACGTCTGATGCCTTAAAGTCCATTACCAGCGTCTTAATGCCCTCGACGTGTCCCCCAGGCATCGCTACGGGGAGAGGCACATGGACGCTGGCGTTGCGATCAGGTTGTAGAAGACATTCAGTGAGAGGCAGAGAAAGCTTCCTTGGTGCGTCTATTTGTCTCTTGTGATTTGCAGGTAATAGGTGTGAGGGTTCTGCTATCAAAAACAATTGTGAATATAAAGGGACACTCTAGCCACCATGACCACTTCATATTATTGAGACTGCCCCCCCTCCCCTGGCTCCAACTGCTGTGCCACTTCTTCAGGTTGTATATCCTCTGCATGTTCATTGCTGCCTGCTGGCCGGCCTTCCGGGACTTTGGCCCAAAAACTACTTTGAGGAGTTAGGTGGAACAAGTCTCTCAAACCACTGCTCAGGAAGCCTCTGGATGAGAAGCTGTTGATTGGTTGTGTGTGCACCGGCGAGGCCAAGTTACCACCGTCCTCATGGCTTCTCTATATGGGGTAACTTGTCAGACGGCTGCGCGTCCGGCAGCTCCATGCTGGGCTCCAGAAGACAAGGCGAGATGAAAGATACAAATAAATGTTTTGTGTTTTCAAGGGAGAGTAAAGGAGTTTCACAGAACACGTGAACGTCACGCTGGATTAATATTTTCCTCTCCGTGAGCAGCACGAGATTCCTCACCTATTCCAGGATCTGCGTTTGCCGCTCTCGGCTTTCTGGCCAGAGCTAATCCTTGCCCTCAGAAGGCTGAATCAGCCCTCAGAGGGAGGATGAGAGGGGCAATCATGGGTCACTGTGAACACTGAATGACCACGTGGCTGGAGCATCCCTTTAAATAAAACCTGAGCTACCGCAATCCATGCAAACCTCCCTGATTAAGGGCTTCTTCTGAAGGAAGGGTGTGGACCTCTCGCGACTCAGAACAAGTTAAAGACTTGGACGGTAGAGGCCGGTAAACGCTCCGATTGTAATTTAACGCCTCTCATTATTATCTTTTATGGGTAAACTCCTGGCCCGGATCCTCTCGGGGCGTAATGCTTGGGCTTTATGTAAGCCGCAGAGATTTCATTAAGAGTCGCGGCATGTAAAACACAATTTATGGGTTTCAGCTTTCATTGTTTAAATAAGCATTGTGCGTAATAATTAAATCGCAGCCTGTCATTATCTTTTATCAGCATTAATTACTGTACAAAATGTAATATATTGTGTTCCCTGTGCCGTGCAATGTGCCTTTCCATGTACCGGCTTCGTGCGCAGTATGGCCTCTTCCAACGCATGAACAACAATGAAACTAACCCGCCACGTGCCGGGAATTACACAATGTGCCCGGCCTCCAATAGCTGCAGCCAGAGCCTCTGATTGGCTGAGACACTTCCTGGTCTGGGATTTCCAGCAGTTACCCAAACATTAGTTTGCAGATTGACGGGATCCTTTATCGAACGTCCTGGAGACATTATGGTCTATAGGGTTGCTGGTTAACAGGTCTGGTTAAGACCCATTATATGTGACGTCACGCCCGCTGTTTGCTGCAATTCATGTTGCGTTTCTTCAGATGCTGCTTTGATACAGTATGTTATCAGGTGGTCCCTTTCTGTAGGGTTTATTGTATGTGCGTTCAGCTTTCTATGAGAAGCTCGAGCTTCTGCCGTGTCTGCTTTGGAAACATTGAGCTGGTGGCAGCGTCGGTGATGGATCCACTGTCAGATCTTTACACACTTTGTGACACTTTATTCTTTAATTAGTGAACCCTTACAATTACAAGCCAAGACGCTCAGCTCCCGCTCACTTGTGCCGGTTATATGGTGCCAGTAAGACTTAACGGCTCGTGCTGCGCTTCGCTCTTAGCAGCTTCTTTTTGCTGGCTCGGCCGTAATAAAGGCCCAAGTGTGAAAGAAGGGAGTGAAAAAAGGAAAAATGATGATAGATGTTGCGCCTGGGTGAGGCTGATCTTTTGACTGGGCGAGGCCGCTGTTGCTCCTGGGTGAGAATGCTGTTGCTCCTGGGCGAGGCCACCATTGCTCCTGGCTGGGTAAAGCCACTGTTGCTCCTGGGCGATGCCGATGTTGTGCTTGGGCGAGGCTGCCGTTGCTCCTGGGTGAGGCCGATGTTGCGCCTGGATGAGGCCGATGTTGCACCTGGATGAGGCCGATGTTGCGCCTGGGTGAGGCCGATGTTGTGCCTGGGTGAGGCTGATGTTGCGCCTGGGTGAAGACAATGTTGCGCCTGGGCGAGGCTGAGGTTGCGCCTGGGTGAAGACAATATTGCGCCTGGGCGAGGCTGAGGTTGCGCCTGGGCGAGTCTGATGTTGCTCCTGGGCGAGGCTGATGTTGTGCCTGGCTGATACGATGCTGCACCTTGGTGAGGCTGATGTTGCACCTGAGTGAAGACAATGTTGCATCTGGGCGAGGCTGATGTTGCATCTGGGCGAGGCTGATGTTGCGCCTGGGCATGGCTGATGTTGCGCCTGGGCAAGGCTGATGTTGCGCCTGGGCAAAGCTGATGTTGCGCCTGGGTGAAGACAATGTTGCGCTTGGGCGAGGCTGATGTTGCGCCTGGGAGAAGACAATGCTGCGCCTGGGTGAGGCTGATGTTGCACCTGGGTGAGGCTGATGTTGCGCCTGGGTGATATGATGTTGCGCCTGGGTGAAGACAATGTTGCACATGGGTGAGGCCGATGTTGCGCCTGGGTAATGCGATGTTGCGCCAATGTTATGTTGCGCCTGGGCGAGGCTGATGTTGCGCCTGGGTGAGGCTGATGTTGCGCCTGGGTGAGGCTGATATTGCGCCTGGGTGAGGCTGATGTTGCGCCTGGGTGAAGACAATGTTGCACATGGGTGAGGCCGATGTTGCGCCTGCGTAATGCGATGTTGCGCCGATGTGATGTTGTGCCTGGGCGAGCCTGATGTTGCGCCTGGGCGAGGCTGATGTTGCATCTGGGCGAGGCTGATGTTGGGCCTGGGCGAGGCTGATGTTGGGCCTGGGCGAGGCTGATGTTGCATCTGGGCGAGGCTGATGTTGCATCTGGGCGAGGCTGATGTTGCGCCTGGGTGAAGACTGATGTTGCAACTGGGCGAGGCTGATGTTGCGCCTGGGTGATGCGATGTTGCATCTGGGCGAGGCTGATGTTGGGCCTGGGCGAGGCTGATGTTGGGCCTGGGCGAGGCTGATGTTGCGCCTGGGCGAGGCTGATGTTGCGCCTGGGCGAGGCTGATGTTGCGCCTGGGCGAGGCTGATGTTGCGCCTGGGTGATACGATGTTGCTCCTGGGTGAGGCCGATGTTGCTCCTGGGTGATGCGATATTGCGCCTGGGCGAGGCCGATGTTGCATCTGGGTGATGCAATGTTGCTCCTGGGTGAGGCCGATGTTGCTCCTGGGCGAGGCCGATGTTGCTCCTGGGCGAGGCCGATGTTGCTCCTGGGCGAGGCCGATGTTGCTCCTGGGCGAGGCTGATGTTGCTCCTGGGCAGAGGCCGATGTTGCGCCTGGGAGAAGACAATGCTGCGCCTGGGTGAGGCTGATGTTGCACCTGGGTGAGGCTGATGTTGCGCCTGGGTGAGGCTGATGTTGCGCCTGGGTGAGGCTGATGTTGCACCTGGGTGATATGATGTTGCGCCTGGGTGAAGACAATGTTGCACATGGGTGAGGCCGATGTTGCGCCAATGTGATGTTGCGCCTGGGTGAGGCTGATGTTGCGCCTGGGTGAGGCTGATGTTGCGCCTGGGTGATATGATGTTGCGCCTGGGTGAAGACAATGTTGCACATGGGTGAGGCCGATGTTGCGCCTGGGTAATGCGATGTTGCGCCAATGTTATGTTGCGCCTGGGCGAGGCTGATGTTGCATCTGGGCGAGGCTGATGTTGCGCCTGGGTGAAGACAATGTTGCAACTGGGCGAGGCTGATGTTGCGCCTGGGTGATGCGATGTTGCGCCGATGTGATGTTGTGCCTGGGCGAGGCTGATGTTGCGCCTGTGCGAGGCTGATGTTGCATCTGGGCGAGGCTGATGTTGGGCCTGGGCGAGGCTGATGTTGGGCCTGGGCGAGGCTGATGTTGGGCCTGGGCGAGGCTGATGTTGGGCCTGGGCGAGGCTGATGTTGGGCCTGGGCGAGGCTGATGTTGGGCCTGGGCGAGGCTGATGTTGGGCCTGGGTGAGGCTGATGTTGCGCCTGGGCGATACGATGTTGCTCCTGGGTGAGGCCGATGTTGCTCCTGGGTGAGGCCGATGTTTCTCCTGGGTGATGCGATGTTGCTCCTGGGTGAGGCCGATGTTGCTCCTGGGTGATGCGATATTGCGCCTGGGCGAGGCCGATGTTGCATCTGGGTGATGCAATGTTGCTCCTGGTGAGGCCGATGTTGCTCCTGGGCGAGGCCGATGTTGCTCCTGGGCGAGGCCGATGTTGCTCCTGGGCGAGGCCGATGTTGCTCCTGGGCGAGGCCGATGTTGCTCTTGGGCGAGGCCGATGTTGCTCCTGGGCGAGGTCGATGTTGCTCCTGGGCGAGGTCGATGTTGCTCTTGGGCGAGGCCGATGTTGTGCCTTGGGGTGGCCATGTTGTGCCTTGGGGTGGCCATGTTGCACCTGGGCGAGGCCATGTTGTGCCTTGGGGTGGCCATGTTGCACCTGGGCGAGGCCGATGTTGCTCCTGGGCGAGGCCGATGTTGCTCCTGGGCGAGGCCGATGTTGCGCCTGGGCGGGCCGATGTTGCAGCTGCTGGTTGCACCTTTTAATGTAAAGCTAATGCTTTGATGCACAGAGGTTGTGTATTTTCCTCTGTATTTATGAGGAATCTTCCGGAAAGCCGGGGGAAGGTGGCGAAGCTGTCCTTGCTGGAAGTGATATCTTTGTGGCAGACGTCGTCGGCTCTTCCCGTGTATTCACTGTTCGGCATCGCTCGCTGTCGTTTTGTCACTTTGTTCTGTGCATTCAATGCAATGATTTTTGTTACGGCCTTAAAGTAAATGAGACCAGAGAGTGACATCACAATGCACTAACCGATTCCTCCTCTTCCAATCTATTGCAGACCAGGAAACTGACCAAGGTAGAGCGGCAGAGGTTCAGTGAGGAGGTGGAGATGCTGAAAGGTTTGCAACACCCAAACATTGTCAGGTTTTATGACTCCTGGAAGTCCACGGTGAAGGGGCAGATCTGCATAGTCCTGGTCACTGAGCTGATGACGTCCGGGACCCTGAAAACGTGAGTTTATTTTCTGTAATGTTTTGAAACCTGTTCTGTTTGTAGGTTCATGCGCCTCATGCACAGACTTTATACACTGTATCCAACAGAAATCCGCCTCACTCCTCCCATCACCCGGCGGGCTGCGGCTAACGCCTGGTTTCACGTCACATTTTACTTTCCTGGGGTTTGCACCCCCTTATTAAACTTCATATGAATGAGCGTGTGTTTCCGGATATCTTCTTGGTTGATTTTCTCCGGCCTCGTCGCTGTCTCTGCTCACATGAATCTGTTTCTGCATCTCAAACATTTCACTTTATGACAACGTCTCATAAATCCTCGACGGATAAACCTGTGACTGTATCCAGGCCCTGTGCACCTCTAAATCGTTCCCTGCACCCCTAAAGTATACACTGCACCTCTAATGCTTTCCCTGCAGGCTGCACCCCTAAAGTATGCACTGCATCTTTAATGCTTTCCCTGCACCCCTAAAGTATTCCCTGCACCAATTAATACTCTCCCTGCACCCCTAAAGTATACACTACACCTTTAAAGATTTCTCTTCACCTCTAATGCTTCTCCTGTACCCCAGAACTCGTGCTGGTTCCTATTTTTGTCCTTGTTTTTAATGTTTAATCTAAAGCAAAGACTGAAAGCTACTGCTCCTTAACCTCCAACTTCTGCCCCTTCCACTCCTCCTTCAGCTGCCTCTGATCCAGCTCTTCCAGCTCCTCCTCCAGCTCCCACTCCCGTTCCAGCTCCTCCTCTGCCTGCACTTCCAGCTCCTGCTTCAACTAGTGCACCTGCTGCTCAGGCCCCTCCAGTTCCTGCTTCTCCTCCTCCAGATTCTGCACCTCCTGCTTCTCTTCCAGCTTCTACACCTCCTACTTCTCCGGCTCACGCTCCTTCAGTTCCTGCATCTCCTTCTCCAGCTTCTACACCTCTTGCTCCCACTCCTCCAGTCCCTGCTTGTCCTGCTCCTCTAGCTCCTTTTCCTGCTCCTCTTGCTGCCGCTCCTCCTTCAGTTCCTGCTTCTCCTCCACCTTCTGCACCTCCTGCTTTACCTGCTCCCCTCCTCCAGTCCCTGCTTGTCCTGCTCCTCTAGCTCCTTTTCCTGCTCCTCTTGCTGCCGCTCCTCCTTCAGTTCCTGCTTCTCCTCCACCTTCTGCACCTCCTGCTTCAACTGCTCCCCTCCTCCAGTCCCTGCTTTTCCTCCTCTTGCTTCTGCACCTCCTTCTCCTTCTTCTCCTGTTCCAGCTTCTGCACCTCCTGCTTCTCCAGCTCCTTTTCCTGCTCCTCTTTCTCCCCCTACTCCAGCTCCTTTTCCTGCTCCTCTTGCTGCCGCTTCTCCTTCAGTTCCTGCTTCTCCTCCACCTTCTGTACCTCCTGCTTCTCCTGGTCCTCCTTCTTCTCCTGCTACCCCTTCTCCAGATCCAGCCTCTGCACCTCCTGCTTCTCCAGCTCCTTTTCCTGTGCCTCTTGCTCCCACTCCTCCAGTTCCTCCTCTTCCAGTTCCTGCTGCTTCTCCTCCTCTGGCCCATGTTCCTGCTCCGGTCTCTGTCTGTGCTATACATTTAATCTACACGGAGCGCTGATCTTCTCACCTTCTCCAACTGAAGGAAGCCTTGCACAGAGCAGATGGGTTTGAGGGTGATATTGTAGAGTGATGGAGGAACCGGGATGTTTCCCCTCGGTCAGTCTTCATGATTTTAAGCTAAATGATGATCTTCTGCTCAGAAAGTGAGTTTCTGCTGAGTTTTCGCCCGGTTCCCTCTGTCTGACCCCGCGCGGCGCGTTCTGTAAACCATTTAATAATGTGGTGAATGGGGGGGGGGGGCGTCAGCTTTTAATGCTTTATCTGTCGTATCTACAGATACTTAAAAAGGTTTAAGGAGATGAAGCTGAAGGTTTTGCAGCGCTGGAGCCGCCAGATCCTGAAAGGCCTTCACTTTCTGCACACGCGGAATCCTCCAATCATACACCGCGACCTCAAATGTGACAACATCTTCATCACCGGACCCACCGGCTTCGTGAAGATCGGCGACCTGGGTCTGGCCACGTTAAAGAGCGCCTCGTTTGCAAAGAGTGTGATAGGTAAAAGAGCCGCTTCCGATGCGCCGCCCCTAACGAGCAAATCGTTATCAGTGTGTGTGTCATGTAATTGATTCACACACAAATTATATTCTTTAACCCCTTCACTGCTGAGCAATTTCACGTCTTAAAAAAACTCATTTTTCTTTTTTTTATTTACTTTAAACATGGTCATATTTGGTATTATTGGAAAGGCCATGCTCTGGCCTTTCTACTGATACCAAATATGTCCCTGCTTGCTGCCAACAGTCGGGAGATATCGGGGTTCAAAGGAACCCCCTATCTCTACCCATATCTTTCCTTAGGAGTCAATGAGGACGTTCCCCACACATCCTCAGCAGTGAAAGGGTTAATCCACAATTATTCCCTCATTATGCAAAACCATAATGTGTCACCAGTGTCTTGGTTAGAAATAACCGTGACGGTGACCTTGAGGGATACGATTTTTGGGGGTCAGGTGTGTACTGTGTGTCCAGTATCTGAAATGTGCTGCATGTGCTATGTATTCTGTGTGCTGTGATGATTATGCTGTGTTAGTTGCATGTGTTGCGTGCTTTGTGTGTGCTGTGTATGCTGTGTTAGTAACATGCGTTGTGTGTGCTGTGTTATTTGTGTGTGTTATGTATGCTGTGCATGCTTGTTGCATGTGTCGTGTGTGCTGTGTATGCTGTGTTAGTTGCATGTGTGTGCTGTGAGTTGTGTGTGCTGTGTATGCTGTGTTGTGAGTTGCGTGTGCTGTATGCAGTGTTATTTGTGTGTACTGTGTATGCTGTGTTGTGTGCGTTGCGTGTGCTGTGTTATTTGTGTGTACTGTGTATGCTGTGCTGTGTTATTTGTGTGTACTGTGTATGCTGTGTTGTGTGTGCTGTGAATGCTGTGTTGTGTGAGTAGCGTGTGCTGTGCTGTGAATGCTGTGTTGTGTGAGTAGCGTGTGCTGTGCTGTGTATGCTGTGTTGTGTGAGTTGCGTGTGCTGTGTCATTTGTGTGTACTGTGTATGCTGTGTTGTGTGAGCTGTGAATGCTGTGTTGTGTGAGTAGCGTGTGCTGTGCTGTGTGTTGTGAGTTGCGTGTGCTGTGTTGTGTGAGTAGTGTGTGCTGTGTTGTGTGAGTTGTGTGTGCTGTGTATGCTGTTTTGTGTGTGCTGTGTTGTGTGTGCTGTGTTGTGTGAGTACCGTGTGTTGTGTGTGCTGTGTTGTGTGAGGTGCTGTGTGTGCTGTGTGAGTAGTGTGTGCTGTGTAAGCTGTGTTGTGTGAGTTGTGTATGCTGTGTTGTGTGAGTTGTGTGTGCTGTGTTGCGTGTGCTGTATTGTGTGAGTTGTGTGTGCTGTTGTGTGAGTAGCGTGTGCTGTGTTGTGTGTGCTGTGTTGTGTGAGTTGCGTGTGCTGTTGTGTGAGTTGCGTGTGCTGTGTGTGCTCTGTTAGTAGCGTGTGCTGTGTTGTGTGAGTTGTGTGTGCTGTGTTGTGTGAGTTGTGTTGTGTGTGCTGCGTGTGCTGTGCTGTGTTGTGTGTGTGCTGTGTTGTGTGAGTGTGTGTGCTGTGTTGCGTGTGCTGTGTTGTGTGAGTTGTGTTGTGTGTGCTGCGTGTGCTGTGCTGTGTTGTGTGAGTTGTGTTGTGTGTGCTGCGTATGCTGTGCTGTGTTGTGTGAGTTGTGTTGTGTGTGCTGCGTGTGCTGTGCTGTGTTGTGTGAGTTGTGTTGTTTGAGTTGTGTTGTGTGTGCTGCGTGTGCTGTGTTGTGAGTTGTGTTGTGTGTGCTGCGTGTGCTGTGCTGTGTTGTGTGAGTTGTGTTGTTTGAGTTGTGTTGTGTGTGCTGCGTGTGCTGTGCTGTGTTGTGTGAGTTGTGTTGTGTGTGCTGCGTGTGCTGTGCTGTGTTGTGTGAGTTGTGTTGTTTGAGTTGTGTTGTGTGTGCTGCGTGTGCTGTGCTGTGATGTGTGAGTTGTGTTGTTTGAGTTGTGTTGTGTGTGCTGCGTGTGCTGTGCTGTGATGTGTGAGTTGTGTTATGTGTGCTGCGTGCGCTGTGCTGTGTTGTGTGAGTTGTGTTGTGTGTGCTGCGTGTGCTGTGCTGTGTTGTGTGAGTTGTGTGTGCTGCGTGCGCTGTGCTGTGTTGTGTGAGTTGTGTTGCGTGTGCTGTGCTGTGTTGTGTGAGTTGTGTGTGTTGTTTATTATGATATAAACGTATGATTTGTTACTTTGTAACGTCTCCAGATCTTTTATAAAGCGACACAGATCTCTTTTTCTTGTGAAACTCTGCGTTATTGTGTGTAAAGTCGCCACACACACGAGTTGTATCCGCTCGCTCTGACGTCGGCTTTCGTTGTGTAGGGACCCCGGAGTTTATGGCGCCAGAGATGTATGAAGAAAAGTATGACGAGGCGGTGGATGTTTATGCCTTTGGAATGTGCATGCTGGAAATGGCAACATCTGAATACCCTTACTCCGAATGCCAAAACGCCGCTCAGATATACCGCAAAGTCACCTCGGTAAGTGTGTGCGATCACTGTATGGCTACACTGCGACACCACAACCTCATTTAAATGGACAGGAGGTCACAGCGAGGCTTTTACACCAGGTGGACACTCTCAGGGTTATTCAGAGAGAGCCGATCTGGCCCCGAAATGGCCGAACAGTGAATTTCCCGTACGGTGACATTTCGGGGCCATTCACCTATTCAGAAGCTGGCAGTTTGCAAAATTTAGGTGAATTGCCAGTGAATTACGATGCCTGTTCGGCGGCAGTGAAATACGGTGCCTGTTTGGCGGCAGTGAAATACGGTCTGTTCGGCGGCAGTGAAATACTGTGCTGTTCAGCGGCAATGAAATACGGTGTCCGGCAGCAATGAAATACGGTGCCTGTTTGGCGGCAGTGAAATACGATGCCTGTTTGGCGGCAGTGAAATACGGTGTCTGTTCGATGGCAGTGAAATACGGAGCCTGTTCGGTGGCAGTGAAATACGGAGCCTGTTCGGCGGCAGTGAAATACGGTGCCTGTTTGGCGGCAGTGAAATACGGTGCTATTTGGCGGCAGTGAAATACGGTGCTGTTTGGCGGCAGTGAAATACGGTGCCTGTTTGGCGGCAGTGAAATACGGTGCCTGTTTGGCGGCAGTGAAATACGGTGCCTGTTCGGCAGCAGTAAAATACAGTGCTGTTCGGCGGCAGTGAAATCCCCCATAGAGAAGCAATGGTTAATCTATTCACATTGAACAGCAGAGAAATGTCAGTGAAATGATGCCCTGATGTTCAGTGGTTTCATTCGGTAGGTTTATTCAGGCGAATCCCATAGGTTTCAATGTTAAAAATATTCCCGTTTTAATTCAATATCTAATAAACCGTTTATTATTTTAATCTGCAGCAAAAAGTCTATTTCAAATTTAAGATTTTTTATGCATTTTTCAGGATTTTCACCAAATTTTTTTCCCATTTTTTTTTTTTTTTTTATAGTGTTTTTTCATTTTTCTGTAACGGCCCTTTTTATTATCATTCATAGGATTTTATATGTAAATTCCAGACATTTTCATGCAGTAGGTTTTCTACAAACAGCGTTTACAATTTGGCGGGTAGGCGGCGTCTGTCTGTCTGGCGGGTTGGCCGCGTCTGTCTGGTGGGTAGGCGGCATCTGGCGGGTAGGTTGGGTCTGTCTGGCGGGTAGGCGGCATCTGTCTGGTGGGTAGGCGGCGTCTGGTGGGTAGGCGGCGTCTGGTAGGTAGGCGGCATCTGGTAGGTAGGCGGCGTCTGGCGGGTAGGTGGCATCTGGCGGGTTGACCGCGTCTGTCTGGCGGGTTGGCCGCATCTGTCTGGCGGGTAGGCGGCGTCTGTCTGGCGGGTAGGCGGCGTCTGTCTGGCGGGTAAGTGGCGTCTGTCTGGCGGGTAGGTGGCGTCTGTCTGGCGGGTAAGTGGCGTCTGTCTGGCGGGTAGGTGGCGTCTGTCTGGCGGGTAAGTGGCGTCTGTCTGGCGGGTAAGTGGCGTCTGTCTGGCGGGTAGGTGGCGTCTGTCTGGCGGGTAGGTGGCGTCTGTCTGGCGGGTAGGTGGCGTCTGTCTGGCGGGTAGGTGGCGTCTGTCTGGCGGGTAGGCAGCATCTGTCTTGCGGGTAGGCGGCGTCTGTCTTGTGGGTTGGCGGCGTCTGTCTGGCGGGTAGGCGGCGTCTGTCTGGTGGGTAGGCTGGGTCTGTCTGGCGTGTAGGCGCGTCTGGTGGGTAGGCGGCGTCTGTCTGGCGGGTAGGCGGCGTCTGGCGGATTGACCGCGTCTGGCGGGTTGACCACGTCTGTCTGGCGGGTAGGCTGGGTCTGTCTGGTGGGTAGGCGGCGTCTGGCGGATAGGTGGCGTCTGTCTGGCGGGTAGGCGGCATCTGGCGGGTTGACCGCGTCTGTCTGTCTGGCGGGTTGGCCGCGTCTGGCGGGTATGCTGGGTCTGTCTGGCGGGTAGGCGGCGTCTGTCTGGCGGGTAGGCGGCATCTGTCTGGCGGGTAGGCGGCGTCTGTCTTGCGGGTTGGCGGCGTCTGTCTTGCGGGTTGGCGGCGTCTGGCGAGTAGGCTGGGTCTGTCTGGCGGGTAGGTGCGTCTGTCTGGCTGGTAGGCGGCGTCTGTCTGGCGGGTAGGCGGCGTCTGTCTTGCGGGTTGGCGGCATCTGTCTTGCGGGTAGGCGGCGTCTGTCTAGTGGGTTGGCGGCGTCTGTCTTGTGGGTTGGCGGCGTCTGTCTTGTGGGTTGGCGGCGTCTGTCGGGTAGGCGGCATCTGTCTGGTGGATAGGCGGCGTCTGTCTCGCGGGTAGGCTGGGTCTGTCTGGTGGGTAGGTGCGTCTGGCAGGTAGGCGGCGTCTGGTGGGTAGGCGGCGTCTGTCTCGTGGGTAGGCGGCGTCTGTCTGGTGGGTAGGCGCGTCTGTCTGGCGGGGAGGCGGCATCTGTCTGGTGCGTAGGCGGCGTCTGTCTGGCGGGTAGGCTGGGTCTGTCTGGCGCGTAGGCGCCGTCTGGTGGGTAGGTGGCGTCTGTCTGGCGGGTAGGCGGCGTCTGTCTGGCGGGTAGGCGGCGTCTGGCGGGTAGGCGACGTCTGTCTGGTGGGTAGGCTGGGTCTGTCTGGCGCGTAGGCGGCGTCTGTCTGGCGGGTAGGCTGGGTCTGTCTGGCGCGTAGGCGGCGTCTGGCGGGTAGGCGGCGTCTGTCTGGCGGGTAGGCGGCGTCTGTCTGGCGGGTAGGCGGCGTCTGTCTGGTGGGTAGGCTGGGTCTGTCTGGCGCGTAGGCGGCGTCTGTCTGGCGGGTAGGCTGGGTCTGTCTGGCGCGTAGGCGGCGTCTGGCGCGTAGGCGGCGTCTGTCTGGCGGGTAGGCGGCATCTGTCTGGCGGGTAGGCGGCGTCTGTCTGGCGGGTAGGCGACGTCTGTCTGGTGGGTAGGCGGCTGATCGTTAGGTGCGTTTGGGATTTTATCGGTGGCCATTTCCGCCATTCTTTCACAGATTTTCCAGTGGATGTTCGGCGATTTTGCGGCGGTTTAGCGGTGGATTTTTGGGTCGGTTCCCTGCACTCTGGGGACTCTGCGGTGAATGTTGAATTCACATCAGGGTTGGGGAAACTGATTCCCTGAAGTGCGGAGAACGAGTGAGCAGTGAAATGTTGGTGACATGTCGGCGCTCTCTGAATAACCTTTTCATGTTCTCTGGGCTTTTCCAAACAAACCGGCTTCATTCAATCTGGTAAACGTTTATTAATGGAAACGCTGTTACTATATGTTTTCATGTAATCAGCGTGATCGCCGCAGTCAGCTCGACCTGCGGTTTTTGTGCCGGCTGGGGCTCGGGTGGGAAGCGGTGAGGACCGGTCTGGTGCGGATTGCTCCAGGAGCTGCTATAGCTGCACGGACGACTCTGTATTGCAGCGAGAGCGTCTCCGCACATTGTAATAACATTTATCATGAGAAAGCACAAGTTTTCTGGACTGTGTTTTATCTGGTGCATTTATAAAATCTCTTTATGTTAAGATTTTATTACACCCCCGGCCCTGCGTCCAGCTGAGCGGTGACCCGCGGGCTATACAGCATCACCGGCTCCAGTAATGCAGCCAGTGGCCGGTACTGGGATTATTGGAGTTTTCTATGTAGTATTCAGCAAATAATACCAAGCTGGTTACACTGCGCTGACACCACGTGAACAAGCAAAAGCTGAGCAGCGACACAATATACCGCGTGACTTAGAATAATGATCGCAGCGCTGACGTTTTATGCAGGAATTACCAATCCTCACACAAACGTTACCTCAACAGAAGCATTTTATTGTGATTTTGTGTTGGTGTCACCATAAACCCACTGCCCAGCCTGTCCGATATTCTGTAGATGTGAACATTGTTACCTTATTCTGTAGTCACAATGTTACAGTGACCCCCCCGCAGTCACAATGTTACAGTGACCCCCCCTCGCAGTCACAATGTTACAGTGACCCCCCTCGCAGTCACAATGTTACAGTGACCCCCCCGCAGTCACAATGTTACAGTGATTCCCCCCTCGCAGTCACAATGTTACAGTGACCCCCCCCCGCAGTCACAATGTTACAGTGATTCCCCGCAGTCACAATGTTACAGTGACCCCCCTCGCAGTCACAATGTTACAGTGACCCCCCCCAGTCACATGTTACAGTGATTCCCCGCAGTCACAATGTTACAGTGATTCCCCCGCAGTCACAATGTTACAGTGACCCCCCCTCGCAGTCACAATGTTACAGTGACCCCCCCCAGTCACAATGTTACAGTGATTCCCCGCAGTCACAATGTTACAGTGATTCCCCGCAGTCACAATGTTACAGTGATTCCCCGCAGTCACAATGTTACAGTGATTCCCGCAGTCACAATGTTACAGTGATTCCCCGCAGTCACAATGTTACAGTGATTCCCCGCAGTCACAATGTTACAGTGACCCCCCCGCAGTCACAATGTTACAGTGATTCCCCGCAGTCACAATGTTACAGTGATTCCCCGCAGTCACAATGTTACAGTGATTCCCCGCAGTCACAATGTTACAGTGATTCCCCCGCAGTCACAATGTTACAGTGATTCCCCGCAGTCACAATGTTACAGTGATTCCCCGCAGTCACAATGTTACAGTGATTCCCCGCAGTCACAATGTTACAGTGATTCCCCCGCAGTCACAATGTTACAGTGATTCCCCGCAGTCACAATGTTACAGTTGATTCCCCCGCAGTCACAATGTTACAGTGATTCCCCGCAGTCACAATGTTACAGTGATTCCCCGCAGTCACAATGTTACAGTGATTCCCCCGCAGTCACAATGTTACAGTGATTCCCCGCAGTCACAATGTTACAGTGATTCCCCCGCAGTCACAATGTTACAGTGATTCCCCGCAGTCACAATGTTACAGTGATTCCCCGCAGTCACAATGTTACAGTGATTCCCCCGCAGTCACAATGTTACAGTGATTCCCCCGCAGTCACAATGTTACAGTGATTCCCCGCAGTCACAATGTTACAGTGATTCCCCCGCAGTCACAATGTTACAGTGATTCCCCGCAGTCACAATGTTACAGTGATTCCCCGCAGTCACAATGTTACAGTGATTCCCCGCAGTCACAATGTTACAGTGATTCCCCCGCAGTCACAATGTTACAGTGATTCCCCGCAGTCACAATGTTACAGTGATTCCCCCGCAGTCACAATGTTACAGTGATTCCCCGCAGTCACAATGTTACAGTGATTCCCCCGCAGTCACAATGTTACAGTGATTCCCCGCAGTCACAATGTTACAGTGATTCCCCCGCAGTCACAATGTTACAGTGATTCCCCGCAGTCACAATGTTACAGTGATTCCCCGCAGTCACAATGTTACAGTGATTCCCCCGCAGTCACAATGTTACAGTGATTCCCCGCAGTCACAATGTTACAGTGATTCCCCGCAGTCACAATGTTACAGTGATTCCCCCGCAGTCACAATGTTACAGTGATTCCCCGCAGTCACAATGTTACAGTGATTCCCCGCAGTCACAATGTTAGTGATTCCCCGCAGTCACAATGTTAGTGATTCCCCGCAGTCACAATGTTAGTGATTCCCCGCAGTCACAATGTTAGTGATTCCCCGCAGTCACAATGTTAGTGATTCCCCGCAGTCACAATGTTACAGTGATTCCCCCCCCGCAGTCACAATGTTACAGTGACCCCCCCCGCAGTCACAATGTTACAGTGATTCCCCGCAGTCACAATGTTACAGTGATTCCCCGCAGTCACAATGTTACAGTGATTCCCCGCAGTCACAATGTTACAGTGATTCCCCGCAGTCACAATGTTACAGGTGATTCCCGCAGTCACAATGTTACAGTGTCCCCGCGAGTCACAATGTTACAGTGATTCCCCGCAGTCACAATGTTACAGTGATTCCCCGCAGTCACAATGTTACAGTGACCCCCCCCGCAGTCACAATGTTACAGTGATTCCCCCGCAGTCACAATGTTACAGTGATTCCCCGCAGTCACAATGTTACAGTGATTCCCCCGCAGTCACAATGTTACAGTGATTCCCCCAGTCACAATGTTACAGTGATTCCCCGCAGTCACAATGTTACAGTGATTCCCCGCAGTCACAATGTTACAGTGATTCCCCCGCAGTCACAATGTTACAGTGATTCCCGCAGTCACAATGTTACAGTGATTCCCCCGCAGTCACAATGTTACAGTGATTCCCCGCAGTCACAATGTTACAGTGATTCCCCGCAGTCACAATGTTACAGTGATTCCCCCGCAGTCACAATGTTACAGTGATTCCCCCGCAGTCACAATGTTACAGTGATTCCCGCAGTCACAATGTTACAGTGATTCCCCGCAGTCACAATGTTACAGTGATTCCCCCGCAGTCACAATGTTACAGTGATTCCCCGCAGTCACAATGTTACAGTGAAATCCCCCGCAGTCACAATGTTACAGTGATTCCCCCGCAGTCACAATGTTACAGTGATTCCCGCAGTCACAATGTTACAGTGATTCCCCCGCAGTCACAATGTTACAGTGACCCCCCCGCAGTCACAATGTTACAGTGATTCCCCGCAGTCACAATGTTACAGTGATTCCCCGCAGTCACAATGTTACAGTGATTCCCCCGCAGTCACAATGTTACAGTGATTCCCCGCAGTCACAATGTTACAGTGATTCCCCGCAGTCACAATGTTACAGTGATTCCCCCGCAGTCACAATGTTACAGTGATTCCCCCGCAGTCACAATGTTACAGTGATTCCCGCAGTCACAATGTTACAGTGATTCCCCGCAGTCACAATGTTACAGTGATTCCCCCGCAGTCACAATGTTACAGTGATTCCCCGCAGTCACAATGTTACAGTGATTCCCCGCAGTCACAATGTTACAGTGATTCCCCCGCAGTCACAATGTTACAGTGATTCCCCGCAGTCACAATGTTACAGTGAAATCCCCCGCAGTCACAATGTTACAGTGATTCCCCGCAGTCACAATGTTACAGTGATTCCCCGCAGTCACAATGTTACAGTGATTCCCCCGCAGTCACAATGTTACAGTGACCCCCCCGCAGTCACAATGTTACAGTGATTCCCGCAGTCACAATGTTACAGTGATTCCCCGCAGTCACAATGTTACAGTGATTCCCCGCAGTCACAATGTTACAGTGATTCCCCGCAGTCACAATGTTACAGTGATTCCCGCAGTCACAATGTTACAGTGATTCCCCGCAGTCACAATGTTACAGTGATTCCCCCCCGCAGTCACAATGTTACAGTGATTCCCCGCAGTCACAATGTTACAGTGATTCCCCGCAGTCACAATGTTACAGTGACCCCCCCGCAGTCACAATGTTACAGTGATTCCCCCGCAGTCACAATGTTACAGTGATTCCCCGCAGTCACAATGTTACAGTGATTCCCCCGCAGTCACAATGTTACAGTGATTCCCCGCAGTCACAATGTTACAGTGATTCCCCGCAGTCACAATGTTACAGTGATTCCCCGCAGTCACAATGTTACAGTGATTCCCCCGCAGTCACAATGTTACAGTGATTCCCCCGCAGTCACAATGTTACAGTGATTCCCCGCAGTCACAATGTTACAGTGATTCCCCGCAGTCACAATGTTACAGTGATTCCCCCGCAGTCACAATGTTACAGTGATCCCCGCAGTCACAATGTTACAGTGAAATCCCCCGCAGTCACAATGTTACAGTGATTCCCCCGCAGTCACAATGTTACAGTGATTCCCCGCAGTCACAATGTTACAGTGATTCCCCCGCAGTCACAATGTTACAGTGACCCCCCCGCAGTCACAATGTTACAGTGATTCCCCGCAGTCACAATGTTACAGTGATTCCCGCAGTCACAATGTTACAGTGATTCCCCGCAGTCACAATGTTACAGTGATTCCCCGCAGTCACAATGTTACAGTGATTCCCCGCAGTCACAATGTTACAGTGATTCCCCGCAGTCACAATGTTACAGTGACCCCGCAGTCACAATGTTACAGTGATTCCCCGCAGTCACAATGTTACAGTGATTCCCCGCAGTCACAATGTTAGTGATTCCCCGCAGTCACAATGTTACAGTGATTCCCCGCAGTCACAATGTTACAGTGATTCCCCGCAGTCACAATGTTACAGTGATTCCCCGCAGTCACAATGTTACAGTGATTCCCCGCAGTCACAATGTTACAGTGATTCCCCGCAGTCACAATGTTACAGTGATTCCCCGCAGTCACATAATAATGCAATGTATCATGTAACGATCCTCTAACGAATCATGCAGTGTGTCACGTAACGATGCGACGTATCATAGAAACATAGAAAAATGTGGGCAGATAAGAACCTTTTCGGCCCAGCTAGTCGCCCAATTACATGGATACTTTACCTGGATTTATCTTTTGTTTAAGATAGTCTTATGCCTATCCCATGCCTGCTTAAATTCAATGTTCTTGAACCCAGGACATACTTGAAAACGAGAGAAATCTCAATGTATCCTTCCTGGTAAAATCCTTTATAAATAAAATAAATAAATTACTGTTTTGGTCTCTACCACTTCTACTGGAAGACTGTTCCATGTATCCACCACCCTCTCAGTAAAATAATGCTTCCTGATGTTACTTTTAAACCTTTGCCCCTCTAATCTAAGACTATGTCCTCTTGTTTTGCTACTTTGTTTCCTTTTAAATATACTCCCTTCCTCTACCTTGTGGATTCCCTTTACGTATTTAAATGTTTCTATCATATCTCCTCTGTCTCGTCTTTTTTCCAAGCTGTACATGTTAAGATCATTAAGCCTTTCCTGGTAACTTTTCTCCTTCAAGCCGTACACCATTTTAGTAGCCCTTCTCTGAACTCTCTCTAAGATGTCTATATCCTTCTGGAGATACGGTCTCCAGTACTGCACACAGTACTCCAAGTGAGGTCTCACCAGTGCTCTGTACAGTGGCATGAGCACTTCCCTTTTCCTACTGCTAATACAGGCTCTCCCTACACAACCAAGCATTCTGCCAGCATTTCCAAGCATTCTGCCAGCATTTCCTGCTGCTCTATTACATTGACTACTTACCCTTAGATCCTCTGAAATAATAACCCCTAAATCCCAACCCTCAGATGTATCAAATATTCTATATTCAGCCCTTGGGTTTTTACGTCCCAGGTGGATTATCTTTCACTTATCCACATTAAAACTCAATTGTCACAGCTCCCACCATTTTTTTAGTTTACCTAAATCATTTGTCATTTGGCTGATCCCTCCAGGAACGTCAACCCTGTTGCAAATCTTTGTGTCATCAGCAAAAAGACATACTTTTCCATTAATACCTTCTGCAATATCACTAATAAAAATATTAAAGAGAATGGGTCCAAGTACTGACCCCTGAGGTACCCCACTGGTAACAAGACCTTGCGCCGAATAAACTCCATTTACCACAACCCTCTGTTACCTGTCACTCAGCCACTGCCTAATCCATTCAACAATATTGGAATCCAAGCTCAAAGATTGCAATTTATTGATAAGCCTTCTATGCGGAACAGTATCAAAAGCCTTACTGAAATCTAAATGAGCAATGTCTACTGCACCACCTGTGTCTATTATTTCTGTTACCCAATCAAAAAAAATCAATAAGATTAGTTTGGCATGATCTCCCTGAGGTAAACCCATGTTGTTTCTGATCCTGTAATCAATGTGTTTTTAGATGGTCAACAATCCTTTCCTTTAACATGGTTTCCATTAATTTCCCCACTACTGACGTAAGACTAACTGGCCTATAGTTCGATGCGATGTATCATCTAACGATTCATGCAGTGTATCATTTAACAATGCGACGTATCACATAACGAGGCAACGTATCACATAACGAGGCAACGTATCACATAACAATGCAACGTATCACATAACGATGCAACGTATCACATAACGAGGCAACGTATCACATAACGATGCAACGTATCACGTAACGATGCGACGTATCACGTAACGATGCAACGTATCACGTAACGATGCAACGTATCACGTAACGATGCAACGTATCACATAACGATGCAACGTATCACATAACGATGCAACGTATCACATAACGATGCGACGTATCACATAACGATGCGACGTATCACAAAACGATGCAACGTATCACATAACGATGCAACGTATCACATAACGATGCAACGTATCACATAACGATGCGACGTATCACGTAACGATGCCACGTATCATGTAACGATACAATTTATCATGTAACGATACAATTTATCATGTAACGATCCTCTAACAATTCATGCAGTGTATCACGTAACGATGCGACGTATCACGTAACGATGCGACGTATCACGTAACGATGCGACGTATCACGTAACGATGCGACGTATCACGTAACGATGCGACGTATCACCTAACGATGCGACGTATCACCTAACGATGCGACGTATCATCTAACGATGCGACGTATCATCTAACGAGGCGATGCATCATCTAACGATGTTCTGTATCATCTGACGTATCACGTAATGATGCAACGTATCATGTACAGTAACATTGTGATATATCACGTAACAATGCAATGTATCACGTAACGATCCTCTAATGATTCATGCAGTGTATCATCTAACAATGCGACGTGTCACGTAACGATGCGACGTATCACGTAACGATGCAACGTATCACGTAACGATGCGACGTATCACGTAACGATGCGACGTATCACGTAACGCTGCGACGTATCATGTAACGATGCGACGTATCACGTAACGATGCGACGTATCACATAACAATGTGATGTATCATCTAACGATTCATATCTATCATTTAACAATGTGACGTATCATTTAACAATGTGACGTATCACGTAACGATGCGACGTATCATGTAACGATGCGACGTATCACGTAACGATGCGACGTATCACGTAACGATGCGACGTATCACGTAACGATGCGACGTATCATGTAACGATGCGACGTATCATGTAACGATGCGACGTATCACGTAACGATGCGACGTATCACGTAACGATGCGACGTATCACATAACAATGTGATGTATCATCTAACGATTCATGCAGTGTATCATTTAACAATGTGACGTATCACGTAACGATGCGACGTATCATGTAACGATGCGACGTATCACGTAACGATGCGACGTATCACGTAACGATGCGACGTATCACGTAACGATGCGACGTATCATGTAACGATGCGACGTATCATGTAACGATGCGACGTATCACGTAACGATGCGACGTATCATGTAACGATACAATTTATCATGTAACGATCCTCTAACAATTCATGCAGTGTATCATCTAACGATGCGACGTATCACGTAACGATGCGACGTATCACGTAACGATGCAACGTATCACGTAACGATGCGACGTATCCCGTAACGATGCGACGTATCCCGTAACGATGCGACGTATCCCGTAACGATGCGACGTATCCCGTAACGATGCGACGTATCCCGTAACGATGCGACGTATCCCGTAACGATGCGACGTATCACGTAACGATGCGACGTATCACGTAACGATGCGACGTATCACGTAACGATGCGACGTATCACGTAACGATGCGACGTATCACGTAACGATGCGACGTATCATCTAACGATGCGACGTATCATCTAACGATGCGACGTATCATCTAACGATGCGACGTATCATCTAACAATGCGACGTATCATCTAACGATGTTCTGTATCATCTGACGTATCACGTAATGATGCAACGTATCATGTACAGTAACATTGTGATATATCACGTAACAATGCAATGTATCATGTAACGATCCTCTAACGATTCATGCAGTGTATCATCTAACAATGCGACGTATCACGTAACGATGCGACGTATCACGTAACGATGCGACGTATCACGTAACGATGCGACGTATCCCGTAACGCTGCGACGTATCACGTAACGCTGCGACGTATCATGTAACGATGCGACGTATCACGTAACGATGCGTCGTATCACGTAACGATGCGACGTATCACATAACGATGTGATGTATCATCTAACGATTCATGCAGTGTATCATTTAACAATGTGACGTATCACGTAACGCTGCGACGTATCACGTAACGATGTGATGTATCATCTAACGATTCATGCAGTGTATCATTTAACAATGTGACGTATCACGTAACGATGCGACGTATCACGTAACGATGCGACGTATCACGTAACGATGCGACGTATCACGTAACGATGCGACGTATCACGTAACGATGCGACGTATCACGTAACGCTGCGACGTATCACGTAACGCTGCGACGTATCACGTAACGCTGCGACGTATCACGTAACGCTGCGACGTATCACGTAACGATGCGACGTATCACGTAACGATGCGACGTATCACGTAACGATGCGACGTATCACGTAACGATGCGACGTATTACGTAACGATGCGACGTATCAGGTAACATAGTTACATAGTTATATAGTTATATAGTTACATAGTTATATAGGCTGAAAAAAGACATGCGTCCATAGGGTTCAGCCTCTCCCACATAACCTACTGCTGTTGATCCAAAAGAAGGCAAAAAACCCAGTCTGAAATATGCAACATACTGGGAAAAAATTCCTTCTTGCCCCCAGATGGCGTCAGATTTCTCCTTGGATCAAGAAGCTTTTACCCACATATTAAATATTATAACCCTTAATATTCTGTGTCTGCAGGAAGTCATCCAGTCGTTTTTTAAAAGTCTGTACAGACTCTGACCCAACCACCTCAACAGGCAGAGAATTCCACAGCTTTATTGTTCTCACCGTAAAATAACCCTTCCTATGCTTTAAGCTAAATTTTCTTTCTTCCAGTCTAAATGGATGACCCCGTGTCCTGTGTATAGACCTGTTAATGAATAGGTTATCAGACAATGGTTGATAATGGCCCCGTATATATTTATATAAAGGTTATCAGATCCCTCTAAGGCGCCGTTTCTCTAAACTAAACAGGCTTAAGCTTGTTAGTCTTTCCTCATAACTTAACCCTTCCATCCCCCTTATTAATTTAGTCGCCCGTCTCTGCACTTTTTCTAGCGCTATAATATCTTTTTTTTAAGACAGGTGCCCAAAATCACACGGCATATTCAAGGTGCGGCCTGACCATTGATTTATACAGAGGCAAAATTATGTTTTCATCCCGTGAGTGAACTCCCCTTTTAATGCCGATACCTTGCTGGCCTTGGCGGCTGCTGTTTGACATTGCACATTGTTACTTAGTTTGAAGTCTATGATTATTCCCAAATCCTTCTCCTGCTTGGATTTCCCTAACTCCGTACCATTTAGGGTATAAATTACTTGTGTGTTCTTCACTCCAAAGTGCATAACTTTGCATTTATCTACATTAAATCTCATCTGCCATTTAAGTGCCCAGTCCCCCAATCTATCTAAATCCCTCTGCAGCGAAGTAACATCCTGCTCACATTGTATCACCTGCACATACTGTAACATCCTGCTCACATTGTATCACCTGCACATACTGTAACATCCTGTCACATTTTATCACCCTGCACATACTGTAACATCCTGCCCACATTGTATTACTTTTCCTAGTTTTGTGTCATCTGCAAACACTGTTACATGACTTTCAATGCCTATCTCAAGGTCATTTATAAATAAATTGAATAGTATTGGTCCTATAACAGACCCCTGAGGGACACCACTTACCACTGGTGTCCATCTTGAAAATGTACCATTTATGACCACTCTCTGTACCCTATCTTTTAGCCAGTTTTCTATCCAAGAACAAGTATTTTCATCTAGACCATTTTTTCTCAATTTAAATAGTAACCTTTTGTGTGGAACTGTGTCGAAAGCTTTGGCAAAATCTAAGTAAATCACATCCACTGCGACCCCCTGATCTATACTGACACTATCACACTGCGACCCCCTGATCTATAATTCTACTTACTTCCTCATAGAACGTAATTAGGTTAGTCTGACATGATCTGTATTTCATGAAACATGCTGATTTTTGCCAATTACATTATACCTCCCAATAAATTCCTGAATATTATCCCTTAGTAACCCCTCAAATACTTTCCCAGCCACAGAAGTTAAGCTCACAGGTCTATAATTCCCAGGCACAAATTTTAAACCTTTCTTAAATATAGGGACCACATCAGCTTTTCTCCAATCCTCTGGTACTATTCCTGAAAGAAAAGAATCTTGAAAGATTAAGAACAGAGGTTTACATATTTCAACACATAGCTCCCTCAGTACTTGTGGGTGAATTCCATCTGGCCCTGGGGCTTTATTAACATTCACATTGTTTAATTTCTGTAAAACCTTGTCCTGAGTCAACCAGTCACTTTGTATTAGTACGTTTTTATTAATGAATTTCATGTCTCCTGTTATAGGTTTCTCTTTGATAAATACTGAAGAAAAATAATCATTTAAAATTTCTGCCTTATCCTGATCTTCAGTTAACAATAACCCTGACTCAGATTTTAGTGAACCTACATTTTCACTCTTGGGTTTTTTAGAATTTATGTACCTAAAGAATCTTTTAGGGTTGGTCTTGCTCTCTTTGGCTATTTCTTTTTCATTTTCTAGTTTAGCCCATCTAATCGCATTTTTACATGCTTTATTGGCTGCCCTATATGCTTTATAGGATGCCTCAGATTTATCAAATTTAAAAGCTTTAAATGCCTTCTTTTTATTTTTCATTTCCTTAGTTACCTTCCTACTAAGCCACATTGGTTTCAGTCTGTTTCTTTTATATTTATTAACCAGTGGAATATATTGTGACGTGTACTTTTCTAGTGTTAGTTTAAAGATATTCCACTTATCCTCAGTGTTTTTCCCGTGAAAGAGTTTCTTCTAGTCAATGACATTGAGAGCTTCCTTTATTTTAATAAAGTTGGCCTTTTTAAAATTATATGTTTTAGCTGCCCCTTATGAATGTGTTTTTTTGAGTTAATTTCAAAAGTCACCATATTATGGTCACTGTTTCCCAACTGTTCCTTTACATTAATATTTGAGAAAAGATCCACATTATTTGTTATAACCAGGTCCAGACAGTTATCCTCTCTAGTTGGTGTTTCTACCAGTTGTGACATGAAGGTATCATTTAAAATGTTCAGAAACCGGATTCCCTTTGCTGAATTACTAGTCCCACTATCCCAATTAATGTCCGGGTAATTAAAATCTCCAATAATTAAAGTGCTACCATGATGTGCAGCCTTCCTAATTTGCTCTAACAGTTGTTCTTCCTCATCATTATCTATATTAGGTGGTTTATAACATATGCCAACCAATAGTTGACTTCCCTGTTTATTCCCCAACGAAATATTTACCCATAAGGATTCCACATTTCCCTCATCACTTTCCAGGTATGTAATATTAGGCTTTAAATCCTGATTTACATATAAACACACTCCACCCCCTTTCTTATGTTTCCTATCCTTTCTAAACAATGTATAACTGTTTAAGTTTACAGCCCAGTCATGCGTTTCGTCCCACCATGTTTCTGTTATTCCTATAATGTCGTATTGCTTAGTGTATGCTATTACCTCTAGTTCCCCCATCTTGTTATTGAGGCTCCTTGCATTAGCAAGCATACATTTAATGTTGTCTCTACCCACACATGCTGAATGTGACTTTACATTACATGCCTCCACTGTTCTGACATTACCCATCCCCCCGGCTCCACCCCCCTTAGTCTGAACTGAAACCCTTCCGCTATCTGCTCGGTCTCCATTTTGTAAGATACTGTATCCCAACCCCCCTTCCACTAGTTTAAAGTCTCCTCCAACCTTTTAACCATCCTCTCCCCTAGCACAGCAGACCCTCTTCCATTCAGGTGCAATCTATCACAACTATACAGATTGTACCCCAGTGCAAAATGAGCCCAGTGCTCTAAAAACCCAAAGCCCTCCTTCCTGCACCAAGCCTTAAGCCACGCATTGACCTCCCTGATCTCCCGCTGCCTTTCCACTGTAGCACGTGGCACAGGTAGGATCTCAGAAAATACTACCTTGGAGGACCTCTTCTTCAGTTTACTTCCTAATTCCCTGAAATCATTCTTCAGGTCCTTCCATCTTCCGCTTACTTTGTCATTGGTACCAATATGGACCATGACAGGGGTCATCTCCAGCCCCTCCCAATAATCTATCAACTCTGTCAACCACATGCCTAACACGGGCACCCGGCAGACAGCAAACTGTCCGGTTAAGGCGATCAGCGCGACAGATTACCCTGTCTACTCTCTTAATAATAGAGTCCCCTACCACCACTACCTGTCTAGGCTTACTTGCCCTCTTTATCCCTCCCTTACTTGGTGGGCTGATCCCCCGGCTGTTAGAGGGAGCAGCCTCCAGTACTGCTACACCTGAGCTGATGCACCCAACATCTTCGCTCAAAGGGGCAAATCTGCTGGTGTGCGCAAGATCAGGACTAGCCAACCTTTTCCTCTTCCCTCCCCCCCTGCTACTATGTGTCACTGACACCCAGCTACCAACCTGTTCCCCAGTTAACTCCACTCCTCCCACACCCCTAGATTCCTCAACTATACTTTGCTCCGTGAGAAGCCGCTCCTTTCAAGATTGTCAATCTGCCTCAGCGTTACGATGTGCCCTTCCAGATCTCCAATATGAGCTTCCAGAAGAGCTACACGTTCACACTTGCTACAGAGATATGGACCCTGGAAGGATTCCTCCAGACATGCAGCAAGATGTGCACTGGGTCAAACCTTCAAGCTTGCTAACACTCATACCCACAACAAGAGAACAAATATATAAATAACAATTGATACCTGTTATTTGAATTCCTGTTTTTAAACTCCACTTTAAAATAGCCCACTTAGGCGTAGACCACTAACAAGCCCTTGTGAGCAAGCTCAGTGAGCTGCCATTGAGTTTATGTAGCCATACAAGTGAAATCACCTGACAGGCTACACACCCCCAATTAACAAGCCACCAGCCACTCAGGGGGAAAAAAAAGCACAACAGAAAAAAAAAGCAGAAAAAAACAAACCAAAGAAATTAAACAAATTGATAAATAAACCAGAGGTTTCTCTCCCTCTAGAGATACAAACCACAGACCAGTACAGGTAGAACTCCTGTTTTTAACTCCACTTGAAAAAAGCCCACTTAGGAAGTAGACCACTGACAAGCCCTTGTGAGCAACGATGTGACGTATCAGGTAACGATGCGACGTATCACGTAATGATGCGACGTATCATCTAACGATGCAACGTATCATCTAACGATTCATGCAGTGTATCATTTAACAGAGCGACGTATCACGTATCACGTAACGATGCAACGTATCGCGTAACTATGCACTGTATCACGTAACGATGCAATGTATCACGTAACGATGCCCTGTATCACGTAACGATGCAACGTATCACGTAACAATGCAATGTAACTTTACGATGCACTTTATTATGTAGCGATGCACTGTATCACGTAACGATGCAACGTATCACGTAACTATGTACTGTATCACGTAACGATGCAACGTATCACGTAACGATGCACTGTATCACGTAACGATGCAACGTATCACGTAACTATGTACTGTATCACGTAACTATGCACTGTATCACGTAACGATGCAACGTATCACGTAACGATGCACTGTATCACGTAACGATGCAACGTATCACGTAACGATGTACTGTATCACGTAACGATGCACTGTATCACGTAACGATGCAACGTATCACGTAACAATGCAATGTAACTTTACGATGCACTTTATTATGTAGCGATGCACTGTATCACGTAACGATGCAACGTATCACGTAACTATGTACTGTATCACGTAACTATGCACTGTATCACGTAACGATGCAACGTATCACGTAACGATGCACTGTATCACGTAACGATGCAACGTATCACGTAATGATGTACTGTATCACGTAACGATGCACTGTATCACGTAACGATGCAACGTATCACGTAACAATGCAATGTAACTTTACGATGCACTTTATTATGTAACGATGCAACGTATCACGTAACGATGCACAATGAGCTTGGAGCAAATTCAAAAGTGCTGTAAGTGAGATCTTGGTGTTGGCAGGTTCTGTGATCCGGTGACCATGTTTATCCTCATGTAAAAGTCCAAAGCCGTAATTACCTGAACATGTTTTACTCCAACTTTCCTGCTAATTCTGTCCTTATCTAACCTTGTGGTAATGATAGAAAATGACACCTGTCTGTGGAAACGCTTGTGACCAATACGGAGGGTGTGACACACGGGAACCTCTTATTCACCTCTTATTCAATTGTTGGTGAATTGCCTGTGAATTACAGTGCCTGTTCGGCAGCAGTGAAATACGGTGCCTGTTCGGCAGCAGTGAAATACGGTGCCTGTTCGGCAGCAGTGAAATACGGTGCCTGTTCGGCAGCAGTGAAATACGGTGCCTGTTCAGCAGCAGTGAAATACGGTGCCTGTTCGGCGGAAGTGAAATACAGTGTCTGTTCGGCGGCAGTGAAATACAGTGTCTGTTCGGCGGCAGTGAAATACGTTGCCAGTCTGTGGTTTCATTCGGCAGGTTTAATCAGGCGAATCCCATAGGTTTCAATGTTAAAAATTTATGTTTTTTCTACTTTTTTGTTCAACCATTTATTTTCATTTCCAGCAACAAGTCTCTTTTATTAATTTAATTTTTTAGGCATTTTTTCGATTGTTTTTTTTAATTCTGTAACAGACCTGTTTATTGTTATTCATAGCATCTTATACTTTATTTTCATGCATTACTTTTTTTAAAAAGTTGCAGGCTTTTTCTTTATTCTTAAAAAAAACTTAATTTTTTTTTTTACCTCTGTTCAGCGGCTGGTTGTCTTTTTCCAGCGGCTTCAATGTCTGGTCGGAGCCGGTTGGCGATCTGTTCAGCGGTTTATCGGATGCAATCGGCGGGTTGATTCGGTGCGGTGAATTGAGCTCGCCTTAGGTCGCAGTAGGAGAGAGCGCAGAAATTTCGCTGCTCTCTTGATAACCCCCTTTATTCATAATTCTGTCGCTGCGTTAAGGCCGCGTTTTGATTCTTTTTAGCTTCTCTTTCCATTCGGTGCAGTTTTTAATGATGAGACTTTTTTGTGCAGCTTTTCTGTTTGTGACCTATAGATGGCGCCATTTTCACAGGAACCATTTATCTTGCTTTGCTTGTTTATTAAGTGAGTGGATTCCAGTGAATTTCACGAATATCCACGATATCATCTTATTTTGGAATTTATTGATCCTGGAGATAATTAAACGCAGGGATTTCCCACCTCGGATCACGATGCGATTCATTAATATCACGATGCGATTCATCAATAAGAGGCAAACCCTTGATTTGGTTTCTAGGTGTTAGAAGGTCCAGGGACCTAAAGAGTGTGAAAAAAATCTCAATATTACCATCACAGGCAGCTCTGGAGTCAGTGAGGCCCAGGGGCGGACTGACCCATCGGGCACTCAGGCACTGCCCGAGGGCCCGCGGGTTGGAAGGGGCCCGGTTTTGGCCAGACACAGAGTGGGCCCCGCCGGTTTTAAGGTGACCGTCCGTGACTCTTGAATTCTCTGATCATCACTGAGGCCTAAAGCAAACCTCAGCTGTGAAGCCCTATTATTGGCCTAAAACGCACATGATTAATGAAGGCTGAGACGCCGTCCTAGCAGGTTGGGGTTTGTTAATGTAAGAGGGTGTTTGTGTGGTGTATCAGTATTCCCAGAAACGTGTGTATACTGAAATGCAACACAGATACATCATACGAGGCCCCTGTTGGTGAGGCCTCCAGCGCCTGCCTATTTGGCCTGATTATAGAGCCGCCTCTGATTATCATTTACTGGATGTTATTGATGTTGTGGAACATGAGGCGGGTTTTCCTGCACGTTCACATGTTCTCGTTGCACGGTGTGTTGTGTTTTGTGCTGCCGGGGACATCTCGTTTCGTGTTGGTGAGGTTTATTCCTCTGTAATGGATTGATGCATCAACAAGGAGGCAGGCGCGGAGTCCGCCCTCCCGCTCGCCAATGATCTTCAGCTCTGGAATCCATGAAGCGAGGTATTAAACGCGGCAGCACAAGCCCAGCATTCATTCATCGTGAGCTCCAGGTGCCAGAGAAAACAAACCAGAGGGAGCTGAGGAATAGTGTATACAGGCTGGGACTGACTGTGCCGCTCTGTGCCAATGGGGGGGGGGGCGCTCTGTGATTAATGGGGGGGTGCTCTGCGATTAATGGGGGGGCGCTCTGTGTTACCTGGGGGGGCGCTCTGTGTTACCTGGGGGGCGCTCTGTGTTACCTGGGGGGCGCTCTGTGTCAATGGGGGGCGCTCTGTGATTAATGGGGGCATGCTGTGTTAATGGGGGGGCGCTCTGTGTTACCAGGGGGGCACTCTATTTTACCTGGGGGGGCGCTCTGTGTTACCTGGGGGGGCGCTCTGTGTTACCTGTGGGGGGCGCTCTGTGTTACCAGGGGGGCACTCTATTTTACCTGAGGGGCGCTCTGTGTTACCTGGGGGGGCGCTCTGTGTCAATGGGGGGCGCTCTGTGATTAATGGGGGGCATGCTGTGTTAATGGGGGGGTGCTCTGTGTTACCAGGGGGGCACTCTATTTTACCTGGGGGGGCGCTCTGTGTTACCTGGGGGGGCGCTCTGTGTCACTGGGGGGTGCTCTGTATTACCTAGGGTGCACTCTGTGTTAATGGGGGTGCTCTGTGTTACCTGGGGGGGCGCTCTGTGTCATCGGGGTGGGGAGCTGCTCTGTGTCACCGGGGTGGGGGGCTGCTTTGTGTCACCGGGGTGGGGGGGGCTGCTCTGTGTCACTGGGGGGGCTGCTCTGTTATCGGGTGGGGGGCTGCTCTGTGTCACCGGGGTGGGGGGCTGCTCTGTGTCACAGGGGTGGGGGGCTGCTTTGTGTCACCGGGGTGGGGGGGCTGCTCTGTGTCACTGGGGGGGCTGCTCTGTGATCGGGTGGGGGGCTGCTCTGTGTCACCGGGGTGGGGGGCTGCTCTGTCACCGGGGGGTTGCTCTGTGTCACCGGGGTGGGGGGGCGCACTGGGTGTGGGACACTCGCAGGTTGTTTCTTGTCCCTTGTTCCCGGCTTGCAGAGGCGCATAACGGGGTCTAATCACCAAACTGTGGGTCACTCAGAGCAGACACGGGAACATAATGTTTTTGTGGCCAAATGCGGAACATTCTGAAAATGTAAATATGGGTTAAAAAAACCAATGTAATAGTATTTTTCTAATAAATTGCACTAATTGAGGATCAAGAGTCTGCAGAGCAAAGCGGCCGGAGTCACGTTTTAATCTGTCCCCCCTGCGCATCGCGTGAATAAAGGGAGCCGCGTCGGTATAGGGTTTGTCTTCTTGCAGGAAACGTTTGAATGGTTTAAGCTTTGATAATAATTAATTACCAGCGAATAGAATTGTGCATTTTATTGAGGAAATTGAATTTTTTTCAGGGAAACCCGTTCACTTTACTGAAGGCCGGGAGTATTGTTGAGGATTTATTCAGAGAGCACCGAATTGGCTGCCGAATTTCCCTGAACAGTGAGTTTCCCCGAACGGTGCAATTTAGTGGCCATTCGGCTATTGAAAAGCTGGAGATTTACCAAATATTGGTGAATTGCCAGAAAAATACGGTGCCTGTTCGGCGGCAGTGAAATACGGTGCTGTTCAGCGGCAGTGAAATACGGTGCTGTTCGGCGGCAGTGAAATACGGTGCCTGTTCAGCAGCAGTGAAATATGGTGCTGTTCGGCGGCAGTGAAATACGGTGCTGTTCAGCGGCAGTGAAATACAGTGCCTGTCCGGCAGCAGTGAAATACGGTGCTGTTCGGCGGCAGTGAAATATGGTGTCTGTTCGGCAGCAGTGAAATACGGTGCTGTTCGGCGGCAGTGAAATACGATGCTGTTCGGTGGCAGTGAAATACGGTGCTGTTCGGCGGCAGTGAAATACGGTGCCTGTTTGGCGGCAGTGAAATACGGTGCCTGTTCGGCGGCAGTGAAATACGGTGCTGTTCGGCGGCAGTGAAATACAGTGCCTGTTTGGCGGCAGTGAAATACCGGTGCCTGTTCGGCGGCAGTGAAATACGGTGCCTGTTCGGCGGCAGTGAAATACGGTGCCTGTTCGGCGGCAGTGAAATACGGTGTCTGTTCGGCGGCAGTGAAATACGGTGCTGTTCAGCTGCAGTGAAATCCCCCATAGAGAGGCAAGTTTTGAGTTGTGTACTCGTTGTTGTATGAGATATATATATATATATATATATATATATACACAGTGCATTGCTATTTATCTCTCTCACACTTTGCGGAGCGGTAAATGTGACTCTGTCGCGCTGAGGGCCGGCGGCGTGTTGTGAGAGGCTCAGGACACAGGTTGTTACAGTTGCCGTCTGTTCAAACAGGACTTTATTTAGACCTCAGTAACTTGGTGTTGTTTCTCTCCCTCCCCCGCAGGGCATGAAGCCAGACAGCTTTTATAAAGTTAAAGTTCCAGAACTGAAGGAGATCATCGAGGGCTGTATCCGCATGAACAAGAATGAGAGGTAAAGCGGCCGGACCTGCCGAGGGACAAAGTGACTCAGTCTGGGCTCCGCAATAGGAATAAAGGCTGTGGGTTCAGGATGTGTTTGTAAACATCGGTGTGGTATGTCTGTCTATTCCTGGACCCTGACGGGAACAAACCTTCATGTGAATACATTCCATCTGTGTCTGATACAGTATTACTGTGTCTAAACATATAAACCGTGTGACAGCATTATATGCCGCGTCTGCTCCGGATAATGACCTCACACAAACAGGTTTACTAATAAAATAATACATTTATTACATTTTGATTTAATCTGGGTTCTAAACCGCTTCTGATTAATGACATCACAAACAGATTTACCAATAAAGTAGTGTATTTATTTCATGTAGATTTAACCTGCATTCTATACGGCATCACCTCCGATTAGTGACATCACAGAAATGTGCGCACACAGATATACTCAATCTTTCATTCGTAAATATTTATTCCTTGCAGGATTATTCTGTATTTCATGCTGTTTGCTCCTTTTTAATTTCAGCATGTTTATGTGTATATATGTGTGAATGTTTGTGTGCATGTATGTGACTTTGTGTGCATGTATGTTTGTGTGTATGTGTGCATGTAGCATACTTTGTGTTATATTACACAGTGCTAATGTAACCAGATGTTGTAAACGTAGCAGCTCATAGACGTTGGACTGTATCACATTCGGCCGATGAAACGGGGACACACTAAGGTGTATAATGTGCGCCTGCAGGTTCCCCTCAGCATCCCCGTTCCAGCTCCATGTTACCAGCTTCAAGCTGAGAGTAACTTTTCAGTAACCGCAGCGGAGCGTAATAAGCGTGAGGATTACAAACGCTAATTAACTCTTTGCGCTCCCCATGTTAAGTACAGAGAGCGCTGTGACGGAACCGTTCCCTTCCGTCTGTCCTGACTCTCCAGACACCCCTTCGTTGCGGTCAGCCCGGCTACTAGGAGCGCTGTCCTCAGCGCCTCGGGCAGCTTGCCCCTCCTGCTTCTGTTCCTCTGCCCTGGAGCCGTTAGGAATTTCCAGAAGACCGCTCTCTGCCTTCTGAGGTTGAGTGTGGAGTCTAGCGTAGTTTGAAATAAAACACCAGACGCGGCTGTATGTTTTAAAACAGGATTCTCTCTCTCTCTGAGCTCTGAGAGTTCTGACCTTTTAATGAAAAAACACCACCATTTATGCTGAAATCCAACAGCCAGATAAGGGGGAAAGCCCTGTTGCATAAATTACACAGCAGTAAAGCTTGTTTACTGGCTATACAGAAACACATTTACCTACAGGAATATAAGTATTTAAAACTAAAGCTACGCCATTTTACACTAAACTAATTTAAACTAAAAACAAATGATGTAATATATATTTAAAAACACACGATATAGATTGAATATAAAGTCTCTTGGTGTTTGAAGCATGGAGCGTTACATCAGCTCCATGACAAGCGCAAAGTACAGTAACCGCACGCTGAAAAGCTCAAACTCCAATGAGCTAGCAGGTTTATTAACCCGTTAGTGGTCAGAATGTAATATAGTCGACCTGCACTAGGGCCAGTTAACCTAACATTAACCCTTACACAGATCAGACTAACGTTAACGCTCACACAGCCGAGACTAACGTTAACCCTCACACAGCCGAGACTAACGTTAACCCTCACACAGCTGAGACTAACGTTAACGCTCACACAGCTCAGACTAACGTCAACGCTCACACAGCCGAGACTAACGTTAAGGCTCACACAGCTCAGACTAACGTTAATGCTCACACAGCCGAGACTATCGTTAAGAATTAAAAAAAATTAGTTCTGATTCAGATTGCAACACACACTCCTTTTCTACCCTCTACGCCCCTCCCCCTTCACTGCTTATCTCCCTAGTGTAACATCACAGAAACCATGCCTGATCCCAGAGAACAAAGGACCATGCCTGATCCCAGAGACAAAGGGAAATCACTTCCCCTTCTACCTCTTGCACAATCCTGGGATATTTCTGAAGCCATTTTCCATCTGATTCCGCCTGTCTCCCGAACTAACTTTGACACAGCTCAGACTAACGTTAGCGCTCACACAGCCGAGACTAATGTCGCGCTGGTTTTAATTCACTGTCGTTGTAGTACTTGCTTTGGCCACCAGAGGGAGACAAGCGCGATGTAGGACATTGGACATTGGGACTACATTTTCCAGCATGCTTTGCGGACGGGAACAGGTAGTGGGTGGGAAAAAGAGAGACTGACATCCGCAGCCTGTTGGAGAGAACCGGCAGAGCGCGCCGAGGAGTGAGAAGAGCAAGACGCAAGTGACAGAGATAGCGATCGCGACCAGACCAGAGCACATGTGCGGCCTAGCAGAGCTGGAGATCGGTTTCCCCTTTTACTGGTCGAAGACCTAGTGATCCACCGCTAGTAACCCTACACAGATACAGAGTAAACTGAAGGACCCCGAGTTAGGAGACAGCAGACGATCTAACAGGGAGTGCAGGCGGTGAGCTGGACATCTTGTGGCAGACACAGACAAGCAAGACAGCGGATCCGGTGGCACAGAATCCCAGTCAAAATCGAGCGGAGAGACGTCCTGGGTCGAGCAGAGCGCAGAGTATCTGGCGGATGGGTGAGAGGCCTTCCCGGCCTCAGTAAAACAATAAAGCAAGCTGCAGTTTTGTCAAAACCTACAGGGCCCCAACGTGACTAGTCGAAGATACACCTGAAATCATTCACTGGCCAGTTGAATATTGTACCCGGGTACCAATACACGCATACACCTACACTTTCTTGGGACACAACCTGTACGGGACTCACACTCCAACCACGAAGGGGTTAAAATTCCTTTTCCGCTACGCGTTTCTCGCATTACGAACTACTGTAAATCTATATACGTATACCGTGTTACTCATTATATGCCAGTTTATTCAGTAAACTATATAATTTATAAAATCCACAACTGTGCTGGAGTATATTTATTCCCTAGTGCGGGGAGACTGACCCGAGGTTTAAATTCAGCGGCTCCTCCGGGAGTGAGCGCTACACGTGGGGGCTCGTTTCCGGATCCAGTCTCTGGAAAAACCGCATTTAAAGGGTTAAATATGGATCCAGACACTGCTGCCAAATGGTGTGAGGAGCACAGTAGTCAGTTAGAATGTTGTATAGTCATGGATATTCCTGCAGACACTTGGGCCGAAGATCAGATTCGCCAGCCCGTGGCCACGCTGACACCAGATCATCGGGGGTTAATCCTGGACATTAAAAAGAACCCAGATACCTCTCACACGTATGTTCTTTTTGAGTGGAGAAAGGGTGTTCCAGTGTGTTTTCAGGGCGCGAGCGTGAAGCTGACCGATGAGGTGGAAGTCAAACTGATTCAGCCAAGTGCGCCACGTGGCGAATCCGCGAGTGTTCCCGCGCCCAGTCCACTGGCCATGATCGGGTCTGAATTTATAGTGGCTATTGGAGATTTGCTGGCTAAATGTCAAAGAACAAGCCCTCCGCACACTAACTTTGGTTATCGACGGTTGAGAAATTTTACAGGAAACGTACCAACTCCGGCGGGAGAAGAAACCTTCGAAGAATGGGTGGAACAGGCGATGCAGGCTCTGGATGAGTGGGACGTCCCTGAGGCCCAGAAAAAGCAAAGGATCACTGAGAGCTTAAAGGGACCTGCGTCAGAAGCGGTGAGAAACCTAAAATTGAGTAAGAAAGACTGCACTGCTTTAGATTATCTAAATGTTTTGGAGGAAGTCTTTGGGCGAACTGAAAAGGCTGCAGAGCTCGTGTATCAGTATGAACTACCTACCAGCGGAAAGGTGAGAGAATGACCGAATATATGAGGCGCCTAGATAAGATTCTACACCAGATACTCCTGAAGAAAGGGGCCGAACCGGCCGAAGTAGATAAGATCCGAATACAGCAGATCCTGAGTGGCGCTCAACCTCTAGATACGGTGATGCTACAGCTGAGAAGCAGGGAAGGTAATCGAGAATTTAAGTACCTGGAACTGATCCGAGCTGTCAGAGAGGAGGAGGCTTTACTGGAAGAAAAATCCTTCAGGAGAGGAGAAAGAGCTTACGCGCAACCTGTGAGGCATAACGAATGCTTGCAGCCTGAAAGTGACTCGTTAGACACCTATGGATCTGAAGTGGACGAACAAGAGCATCTGATCGCTTTTAAATCCACAGAAAAGGCTGCAAAAGAATTAAACCTCTCTGAACATGGTGAGTTGCACAAAACTGTTAAGAAGGTACAAGAAGCTCAAGCTGAATTGAAACAGGCGCGCGCTGAACTGTGCCGAGTATTGTTGAAGGTGACAGAGACACAGACCGAGATGCAGAAGTTCCTTACAGACATGCAGACAACTGGAGTTGCTGTGACGTCTGGCCAGGGTCCTTCAACTGAATCACAGCAAGTGAATGCGTCTCCGTCTTCAAGGAAGAGATGTTTCAGTTGTGGGGAAATGGGCCATTTCCGCGCACAATGCAAAAGCCAAAAGCCTGAAAGAAATAGAGTAGAAGAGTTCTTGAAAGCCTTGGAAGGGCTGTTATCTACCTCACCGGCGGGAAACGCCAGAGGGCACAAGTGAAGGAGCAACCTAGGTGCCCGAAGGTTGAAACCCGCTCCAAAAATCAAGCCAAGACTAAGAGGGCGAGAGGGCCCAAAGTCTGGCCAACTGCTGAGCCTGCCAGGACTGAAAGAGTCACTCCATTAGCATCCAGTCCTACGTCATGGGGAAGCAATGCACACCCAAAGCCTACACGGGCCAAGAAGAAGGCCAGGGTACAACAAACTGGGTCTAAATGTCCTGTTGCCGCCACCAAGTTTCCTGACCAGCTGATAGGTCCTTCCCCTATTGTGCCAATCCAAGTGGAGGGAGTCTACACTAAAGATCTGTTGGACTCAGGGGCTCAAGTGACATTGATTTACAGAGATTTCTATGAGAAACACTTGAAGCACATACCTCTACAGAAATTGAAGGATCTGGAAATCTGGGGTATCGGAACTGAGAAACTCCCCTATGACGGGTATCTACAGGTGAAGTTGGAGATTGGATCCGAAGTCATCGGACAGTCCGGAGGTTGTGATGCGTTGGCCATTGTGTGTCCTCGGCCTTCAGGGGCAAACAGGAGTTCCATGATAGTGGGGACGAATACTGATTTGGTGCGACGTCTCCTGACACCTATCGTACTGGAAGAAGGTTCTACTAAAGGAGTACACCCAATGCTACGTCCAGTCTATCAGAGGATGGTCGCAGAACAGAAGGCACCTGCTGAAATGGGGCACCTGTGGAGATTGGAAGGAACAGAGAAGGTTCTGCAATGAGGAGAAGTAACGAGTTTCCGGGCTTCAGTCAAGTTGAATGGATCGCAACCAGGCCCCTATGTGGTACTGGAAACCGATTTTAATCATGGGAGTGAAGTCGGAGTAGAAGTAATCCCTGAAATAATCTCCACTAAAGCTTTGAAAAGAACACGAGGAAGAGTCTCCGTCAGTGTATGTAATGTGTCTGATTCTCCAGTAGTCCTAAAAGCACGAATGCCTATCGGGCAAGTAGCGTCTGCTATGCCTCTCTCTCCTACCGATTTAGGAGGGGGAGTGGATAAAGAGATTCCAGATGAAAGGTTCTACCCCAAGGACGCTCCCATCTCACCTGAATGGAAGAAACGTCTTCAGTCCCAGGTGAGTGGAGGGACTTGTTCTCGAAAGATGAGTTCGACGTGGGCCTAGCTAAAAGTACTGAGCACCGCATTCGATTACAAGAAGACAAACCGTTTCGTGAAAGATCAAGACGAGTTCCGCTGGGAGACTTGGATGATCTACGAGAACAGCTGAATGAACTGCAAAGAACCAAGGTGATTCAAGAGTCCAGGAGCCCATATGCATCTCCAATAGTAATGGTCCGGAAGAAGAATGGTTCTGTCCGTCTATGCATAGACTATCGCACGCTGAATCGGAGAACCATCCCAGATCAATATGCTACTCCTCGGATAGAAGATGCCTTACAGTGTTTGTCTGGAGCAAAATGGTTTAGTGTACTAGACCTGCGAAGTGGGTATCACCAGATACCAATGCATCCTGAAGACAAGAGAAGACTGCGTTCATCTGCCCATTGGGGTTCTTTGAGTTCAACAGAATGCCTCAAGGCCTTACGGGAGCTCCAGCCACGTTCCACGGTTAATGGAGAAGACAGTCGGGGACATGAACCTGATCGAAGTATTAGTGTATCTGGATGACATAATTGTGTTTGGAAGACTCTGGAAGAACATGAACAACGGTTGGAGAAGGTCTTGAAGAGGCTCCACGAAGAGGGATTGAAACTGTCTCTGGAGAAATGTCAATTCTGTTACCTGTCTGTTACGTATTTGGGACATGTGGTCTCAGCAGAAGGCGTTTCGACAGATCCTCGGAAGTTGGAGGCCGTAGCTTCCTGGCCTAGACCCCGAACGTTACTGAACTTAGATCTTTCTTGGGGTTCTGCTCTTATTATCGAAGATTTGTAGGAGGATTTGCTAAAATAGCTCAACACTGAACAAGCTCCTACAGAAAGAAACACAGAAGAAGGCCACAAGGCCTCTGACCGAAATCCGTCGGCTCCAGGGCCAAGGAAAGCTCGAGAGTCTATCCAGGGAGAATGGACTAGTCAATGCGAAGGTGCTTTCTTGAAGCTGAAAGAGAGTTTAACTCGAGCTCCTGTCTTGGCCTATGCGGACCCTCACAAGCCGTACGAACTACATGTGGATGCCAGCAGAGAAGGTCTAGGGGGAGTCCTGTACCAAGAGTATGGTGGATTGCTGAGGCCTGTAGCGTATGTGAGCCGGAGCCTTATGCCTTCTGAAAAGAACTATCCTACCCACAAGTTGGAGTTCCTAGCCTTGAAGTGGGCGGTGGTAGACCAGCTAAAGGACTATCTGTATGGAGCCGAGTTTGTGATAAAGACGGATAACAATCCTCTTACCTACGTCCTTACCACTGTGAAGCTGGACGCAATGGGACATCGGTGGTTGGCCGCTCTGTCAGGGTTTCGGTTCAGCCTGAAGTATCGCCCTGGGGTGAATAATCGAGATGCTGATGCTTTGTCGAGAAGACCCTACACTACAGAATGGACTCAGTTGACTCCAGACGGGGTACAAGCTTTGTGTCAAGGAGCAGAGCGCCGGGCCAAGGGAGGGATTGAAGCGGAAGGCATAGGAGTTATGGCTGCGGCTGTTCCGGAGTTCTACTGTAACCCTACGCAGTTGAGGGATGAAAGTCTGCCTACTTTTTCAAAACAGGACCTGAGAGCTGATCAGGCTAGAGACCCTTTAATTGCGTTAACCATAAAGGCCCTAAATGCGAACCAACGGGAAATTCTGCTGACCAATTCCCCAGATGGAGTCCGATTGGTATACAAAGAGTGGGAACGGTTGAAGATGTTGGATGGGGTGGTCTACCGAAGGGGTCCCTCGAACAATGCTGAAGAGATCCAACAGTTGTTCCTTCCCACTAAACATAGAGAGAGTGTACTGCGTTCGCTACATGATGAACATGGACATTTGGGCGCAGAAAGGACTTTTAAGCTGGTGCGAGACAGATTCTATTGGCCTTGCATGAGAGCTGAAGTGGAAAGTTACTGCCATTCCTGTCTGAGGTGTATCCAAAGGAAGACCCTACCGACCCGAACCGCTCCAATGAGCCATCTGCAAAGTCAAGGACCCATGGATTTGGTGTGCATTGATTTCCTGTGCTTAGAGCCGGATGCTAGTGGGGGAAATATTCTAGTAGTGACTGATCATTTCACACGTTACGCCCAAGCCTTTTCTACGAAAGACCAACGTGCTCCTACGGTGGCGAAGGTTCTGATGGAAAAGTTTTTGTTCACTATGGCCTACCAAGGAGAATACACTCTGATCAGGGTAGAGACTTTGAAAGCCGGCTTGTTGGGCAATTACTGGAACTGCTGGGAATTCAAAAGACCCGAACTACACCATATCACCCTCAAGGTGATGCTCAACCCGAAAGGTTCAATCGCACGCTGCTAAATATGCTGGGGACACTGTCAAACAGAGAGAAGCAGAGCTGGAGTCGTCACATAGCTACGCTAGTACATGCATATAACAGTACGGAGAGTGACGCTACTGGATACTCACCGTACCGTCTTATGTTCGGAAGAGAAGCTCGACTGCCGTTGATTTGGCGTTTGGGCTATCTCTGGATCAGACGTCGGTAGCTTCTCATAGAAATTGTGTGGATAGACTTCGAAAAACTTGGCCTCTGCGTTTGAACAGGCCCGTTTGACCTCAGGAAACAGGGAACAAAGGAATAAGCGGAACTATGACTTAAAAGTTCGGATACAGGATCTACAACCCGGTGATAGGGTTTTGCTGAAGAACTTGGGTGCTGCTGCAAGGCACAAGTTAGCGGATAGATGGAGTTCTCAGGTCTACATTGTCTGCAAGCAACTGCGGGTCTGCCAGTGTACCAAATCCGGCCGGATGGAAAGGCTGGGCCTCTTAAGAACTGGCACCGGAATCATCTATTACCTTTGAGAGAGGCTGTGAGGATACCAGTTGGAGACGAACTTTCTCTGCCGAACCCGCCTGCTCCACGTTTGACTCCCGTTACTCGGTCTCAGCAGACCCGGGCTACCGAAGAGAGTGAAAGGGACAGTGAGGAAGAAAGTTTTTGTCTGGATTGGATGCGCTCACCAGAGCCTGAAGAGGTCATTCCAGTTCCTGAACGGTGGGAAAGTAATTTGAGGCCTGAGGCTCCTGAATTTCAGTTAGAAGTCCCGAGACTATTGAAATCCCTGTAGTTCCTGAAGCCGAGTCTTATGACTACAGTTCTATGCCTTCACTGGAAGGATCATACTCCGAAGAAATGTCTGTTCCAGTTGTGGAAAGAAGAACTGAACCCGCACCTATAGTACTTCCACCTGAAGAGGAACTGATTGAGCCAGAACCAAAACGCTCTATTCGACCGCCCCAGAGACTCGCCTACGACTCACCAGGACATAGCACTGAAGAGGCCGTCACCACAGTGCGAAGGTTGCCCGAAGTGTCTGCTATGTTAGCTGAGGTAGTCAAAAGCATGAGTTAACTTGAGGAAGTGTATCTAACCCATTGTATGCTTGCTGCTGAGCCTGTATATGTTGCTTAAAGTTATGTTGAAATGTAATGCAACTGTTATACCTCCTTGGAGAGACCTAAGAAGAGTTCTAGGAGGGGGAGAGTGTAGCGCTGGTTTTAATTCACTTTCGTTGTAGTACTTGCTTTTGGCCACCAGAGGGAGACAAGCGCGATGTAGGACATTGGAAATTGGGACTACATTTTCCAGCATGCTTTGCGGGCGGGAACAGGAAGTAGGTGGGAAAAAGAGAGACTGACATCCGCAGCCTCGTGGAGAGAACCGGCAGAGCACGCCGAGGAGTGAGAGCAAGACGAAAGTGACGGAGATAGCGATTGCGACCAGGCCAGAGCACAGGTGCGGCCTAGCAGAGCTGGAGATCGGTTTCCCCTTTTACTGGTCGAAGACCTAGTGATCCACCGCTAGTAACCCTACACAGATACAGAGTAAGCTGAAGGACCCCGAGTTAGGAGACCGCAGACGATCTAACAGGGAGTGCAGGCGGTGAGCTGGACATCTTGTGGCAGACACAGACAAGCAAGACAGCGGATCCGGTGGCGCAGAATCCCAGTCAAAATCGAGGGGAGAGACGTCCTGGGTCGAGCGGAGCGCAGAGTATCTGGCGGATGGGTGAGAGGCCTTCCCGGCCACAGTAAAATAATAAAGCACGCTGCAGTTTTGTCAAACCCTACAGGGCCCCAACGTGACTAGTCGAAGATACATCTGAAATCATTCACTGGCCAGTTGAATATTGTACCCGGGTACCAATACACGCATACACCTACACTTTCTTGGGACACAACCTGTACGGGACTCACACTCCAACCACGAAGGGGTTAAAATTCCTTTTCCTTTTCCGCTACGCGTTTCTCGCATTACGAACTACTGTAAATATATATACGTATACCGTGTTACTCTTTATATGCCAGTTTATTCAGTAAACTATATAATTTATAAAATCCACAACGGTGCTGGAGTATATTTATTCCCTAGTGCGGGGAGACTGACCCGAGGTTTAAATTCAGCGGCTCCTCCGGGAGTGAGCGCTACACTAATGTTATCGCTCACACAGCCGAGACTAACGTTAACCCTCACACAGCTCAGACTAATGTCAACGCTCACACAGCCAAGACTGACGTTAACTCTCAAACCGATCAGACTAACGTTAATGCTCACACAACTCAGACTAACGTCAACGCTCACACAGCCGAGACTAACGTTAACTCTCACACAACCGAGACTAACGTTAAGAATTTTAAAAAAAAATAGTTGTGATTCAGATTGCAACACACACTCCTTTTCTACCTTCTACGCCCCTCCCCTCCCCTTCACTGCTTATCTCCCTAGTGTAACCAATCACAGAAACCATGCCTGATCCCAGAGAACAAAGGGCCATGTCTGATCCCAGAGACAAAGGGAACGCACTCCCCCTTCTACCTCTTGCACAATCCAGGGATATTTCTTAAGCCGTTTTTTGTCCGATTCCGTCTGTCTCACGAACTAACCCTCACACAGCTAAGACTAACGTCAATGCTCACACAGCTCATACTAACGTTAGCGCTCACACAGCCGAGACTAACGTTAACTCTCACACAGCCGAGACTAACGTTAGCGCTCACACAGCCGAGACTAATGTTATCACTCACACAGCCGAGACCAACGTTATCGCTCACACAGCCGAGACTAACGTTAACTCTCACACAGCCGTGACTAACGTTAGCGCTCACACAGCCGAGACTAATGTTATCACTCACACAGCCGAGACCAACGTTAACGCTCACACAGCCGAGACTAACGTTATCGCTCACACAGCCGAGACTAACGTTAGCTCTCACACAGCTCAGACTAACGTTAACTCTCACACAGCTCAGACTAACGTTAACTCTCACACAGCTCAGACTAACATTAAAGCTCACACAGCTCAGACTAACGTTAGCTCTCACACAGCAACAGACTAACGTTAACGCTCCCACAGCCAAAACTAATGTTAACGCTTACTCAGCCGAGACTAACATGATTGCTCACACAGCCGAGACTAACGTAAACGCTCACACAGCCGAGACTAACGTTAACTCTCACACAGCTCAGACTAACGTTAACTCTCACACAGCTCAGACTAACGTTAACTCTCACACAGCTCAGACTAACGTTAACTCTCACACAGCTCAGACTAACGTTAAGGCTAGGGTCAGACGAATGCATTTTTTCACGTGCGTTTAGCCGCACGAAATCACGGCCGTGCTAGCAGCAAATGACGTCCAATGCCGGGGAACATACGACGAACGACCGCACGAAAGTTCGTCCATGCAACGCAAGTGGCCAACGAACGCATTTTTTCGATAACGTCAAACCGCTACTACTGACGTACAGAGTGCGCTGCGGCCGCATGGCAGCGTGTGTGCGTGATTAGGAGACGTCAGACGCTGCTAATGTCCGGCTAACATAACGTCCAGACACAAAAAGTGTTTTATTGACGATCCGTACAAAATCACGGACGAAAAGGCGCATCGTATGACCGCTATCGCGTATTCCGTGAAAAAATACGTACGTTCATTCGAACGCACTTTTTCACGGACAACGTGAAAAATGCGTTCGTCTGACCCTAGCCTTACTCTCACACAGCTCAGACTAACGTTAACTCTCACACAACTCAGACTAACGTTAACTCTCACACAGCTCAGACTAACGTTAACTCTCACACAGCTCAGACTAACGTTAGCGCTCACACAGCTCAGACTAACGTTAGCTCTCACACAGCTCAGACTAATGTTAGCTCAGACTAACGTTAGCTCTCACACAGCTCAGACTAACGTTAGCGCTCACACAGCTCAGACTAACGTTAGCTCTCACACAGCTCAGACTAACGTTAGCGCTCACACAGCTCAGACTAACGTTAGCGCTCACACAGCTCAGACTAACGTGTACTCTCACACAGCTGGAAAGTTTGTAACGGCTCCGGTTACGTTAGCACCAACGTTTAAATATCACCCTTTGTGTTTGATACTGATTTGTTACATTTATTGTCTTGTTTAGTGTTTCTTTCAGGCAGTAGTTCTTACACTTTCTTTTTGTCGCTGTAAGGTAATGGTGTTTGTTGTTCGCAGATACACAATCCAGGACCTCCTGGAACATTCCTTCTTCCAGGAAGACACCGGAGTGCACGTTGAGCTGGCGGAGGAGGACGATGGGGTCAAAGCTGCTTTGAAATTGTGGCTGAGGATGGACGACTCGAAAAAGCTGCACGGAAAATATAAAGACAATAACGCCATCGAGTTTCTGTTTGAGTTGTACAAAGACATCGCAGAGGAAGTGGCGCAGGAGATGGTAAGAGATTATTTCCGTGCATCTTCTCAGCCAACAAAACAATCCGGTGTGAGTGCCCCCCCACACGCAAGTGTCCACTCTGTGAGTGCCCCCACACGCAAATGTCCACTCTGTGAGTGCCCCCCACATAAAAGTGTCCACTCTGTGAGTGCCCCCCCACACGCAAGTGTCCTCTGTGAGTGCCCCCACACGCAAGTGTCCACTCTGTGAGTGCCCCCCACACGCAAGTGTCCACTCTGTGAGTGCCCCCACACGCAAGTGACCACTCTGTGAGTGCCCCCTGTCTGAGTCTCTGCTCTGTGAGTGCCCCCCGTTTGAGTGTCAGCTCTATGAGTGCCCCCCGTGTGAGTGTCAGCTCTGTGAGTGCCCCCCCATGTGAGTGTCCGCTCTGTGAGTGCCCCCCCCCCCCGAGTGAGTATCCTGCATCTTTCAGTGAGTAATAAACATGTGTAGAAGCGTCTATCATTGATCTTATTGCTTTTAGGAACAGGCGCTGCTCAAGTGTCCTGCGCGTCCATTAACCCTGTCATTTCTGGGAGTTTGTGCGTTGTGTAATGGGTGGTTTCTGACGCGCTCGCTCATAGATTTTGTGAATCTTCTGACTCTTTACACAGAAATTAAACATATTAAAATGATTTGTGATAAAAATGACACAAAACCGGCAATATTTGTTGTTTATCTCAGATCTTACAAAGTGATGAATTTTATCTCGTTGATTTTTGCACCTCGGTCTTTGCGGCTCCGTCCCCTCCTATTCATAGACAATACATTGTGTCCGGCAGCCGCTTATTACACATTGTAACAGATCCTTTAATGATTCTTCAATTCTGGAAGTGAAGCTTGTGAGACGCCGCAGATACACAAAGTCCCCCTCCTCCCTATTGTACACAAAGTCCCCCTCCTCCCTATTGTACACAAAGTCCCCCTCCTCCCTATTGTACACAAAGTCCCCCTCCTCCCTATTGTACACAAAGTCCCCCTCCTCCTATTGTACACAAAGTCCCCCTCCGCCCTATTGTACACACAGACACAGTCACCCTCCTCCCTATTGTACACACAGTCCCCCTCCTCCCTATTGTACACACAGTCACCCTCCTCCTATTGTACACACAGTCCCCTCCTCCCTATTGTACACACAGTCCCCCTCCTCCCTATTGTACACAAAGTCCCCCTCCTCCGTATTGTACACAAAGTCCCCCTCCTCCCTATTGTACACAAAGTCCCCCTCCTCCCTATTGTACACACAGTCCCCCTCCTCCCTATTGTACACAAAGTCCCCCTCCTCCCTATTGTACACAAAGTCCCCCTCCGCCCTATTGTACACACAGTCACCCTCCTCCCTATTGTACACACAGTCCCCCTCCTCCCTATTGTACACACAGTCCCCCTCCTCCCTATTGTACACACAATCCCCCTCCTCCCTATTGTACACAAAGTCCCCCTCCGCCCTATTGTACACACAGTCACCCTCCTCCCTATTGTACACACAGTCCCCCTCCTCCCTATTGTACACACAGTCCCCCTCCTCCCTATTGTACACACAGTCACCCTCCTCCCTATTGTACACACAGTCACCCTCCTCCCTATTGTACACACAGTCCCCCTCCTCCCTATTGTACACACAGTCCCCCTCCTCCCTATTGTACACACAGTCACCCTCCTCCCTATTGTACACACAGTCCCCCTCCTCCCTATTGTACACACAGTCACCCTCCTCCCTATTGTACACACAGTCACCCTCAGCACCTCGGCCCCCCAAGTCAGAACCTCTGTTGCGTGTGAGGCCGTGACGTCCCTTATCTGCAGTGCTCGGGGCCACACGTGTCCTGGGTTTGGAGTGTGTTGGTGATTTTGGGATATCTCGGGGAGCCGAGTCTCATCACGGAATGAGTTTATGTTTCACCTTATACACAGCCCGGGGCCCTTTATTCATGTTCTCTCCATCACATGAGGTCAGGGCTTTATACTTGTGATGTCATGTCTGCCCTTATTTTGGAAGGTTTCAGATTCCGGATACGCGATAATCAGTCAGTATATACGTTCTATCCCGCACACACGTGAGGCCTGTTTCCTGCTGAGCCGTCACACCGCGCACACTAACTGCTTTCTCTCCTGTCGCTCAGGTTGTGCTTAACTTCGTGTGTGAAGCGGACTACAAGCTGGTGGCCAAAGCAATCCGTGACCGGGTCCTCGCCATAAAGCGGAAGAGGGAGAAGGTGAAGAGGGCTCAGGAGGACATGAAGAAGAAGGAGGAGGAGAAGCAGAAGAACATCCTAAAACTTCTGGAGCAGCTGAGAGGCCCTGAAAGCTCCAACATGCTCCTAACGTCCAACATTCCCCCGGCAGCTTCAACAGCCCCCGGTAACATGGATACCAGCGACTTATCGTCTAGCGGGACCTTCCTGCCCGAGCCGGAGGAACCCGAGGCCGATCAGCATCATCCCTTCAACCTGAGACACTCGTGCTACTCCTCTGCAACATGTGAGTCCTCAATCAAACATGTCACATGCATGAAAACCCAACCGTGATACATGTGTGTTACCAGTAAAGCAGAATGCCGTGTAATGATACTGACGCTGGAGATGGGATACGTGTATCGTGTATAATGATACTGACGCTGGAGAGGGGATACGTGTATCGTGTATAATGATACTGACGCTGGAGAGGGGATACGTGTATCGTGTATAATGATACTGATGCTGGAGATGGGATATGTGTATCGTGTATAATGATACTGACGCTGGAGAGGGGATACGTGTATCGTGTATAATGATACTGACGCTGGAGAGGGATACGTGTATCGTGTATAATGATGCTGAGCGCTGGAGAGGGGATACGTGTATCGTGTATAATGATACTGACGCTGGAGAGGGGATACGTGTATCGTGTGTATAATGATATGACGCTGGAGATGAGATACGTGTATCGTGTATAATGATACTGACGCTGGAGAGGGATACGTGTATCGTGTATAATGATACTGACGCTGGAGAGGGGATACGTGTATCGTGTATAATGATACTGACGCTGGAGAGGGGATACATGTATCGTGTATAATGATACTGACGCTGGAGAGGGGATACGTGTATCGTGTATAATGATATGATGCTGGAGATGAGATACGTGTATCGTGTATAATGATACTGACGCTGGAGAGGGATACGTGTATCGTGTATAATGATACTGACGCTGGAGTGGAGATACGTGTATCGTGTATAATGATACTGACGCTGGAGAGGGGATACATGTATCGTGTATAATGATACTGACGCTGGAGAGGGGATACGTGTATCGTGTATAATGATACTGACGCTGGAGAGGGGATATGTGTATCGTGTATAATGATACTGACGCTGGAGAGGGGATACGTGTATCGTGTATAATGATACTGACGCTGGAGAGGGGATATGTGTATCGTGTATAATGATACTAAGGCTGGAGAGGGGATACGTGTATCGTACGGTGTATAATGATACTGACGCTGAGAGGTTGGATCGGGATACATGATGCGTGTATCGTGTATAATGATACTGACGCTGGAGAGGGGATTACGTGTATCGTGTATAATGATACTGACGCTGGAGAGGGGATACGTGTATCGTGTATAATGATACTGACGAATGGAGAGGGGATACGTGTATCGTGTATAATGATACTGACGCTGGAGAGGGATACGTGTATCGTGTATAATGATACTGACGCTGGAGAGGGATACGTGTATCGTGTATAATGATACTGACGCTGGAGAGGGGATACGTGTATCGTGTATAATGATACTGACGCTGGAGAGGGGATACGTGTATCGTGTATAATGATACTGACGCTGGAGATGGATACGTGTATCGTGTATAATGATACTGACGCTGGAGAGGGATACGTGTATCGTGTATAATGATACTGACGCTGGAGAGGGGATACGTGTATCGTGTATAATGATACTGACGCTGGAGATGGATACGTGTATCGGTATAATGATATACTGACGCTGGAGAGGGGATACGTGTATCGTGTATAATGATACTGACGCTGGAGAGGATATGTTGTATCGTAATGTACGTGTATAATGATACTGACGCTGGAGAGGGGACGTGTATCGTGTATAATGATACTGACGCTGGAGAGGGGATACGTGTATCGTGTATAATGATACTGACGCTGGAGAGGGGATACGTGTATCGTGTATAATGATACTGACGCTGGAGAGGGGATAGTGTATCGTGTATAATGATATGGATCTGGAGATAGATACGTGTATCGTGTATAATGATACTGAGGCTGGAGAGGGGATATATGTATCGTGTATAATGATACTGACGCTGGAGATGGGATATGTGTATCGTGTATAATGATACTGATGCTGGAGATGGGATACGTGTATCGTGTATAATGATACTGAGGCTGGAGAGGGGATATGTGTATCGTGTATAATGATACTGATGCTGGAGATGGGATACGTGTATCGTGTATAATGATACTGAGGCTGGAGAGGGGATACGTGTATCGTGTATAATGATACTGACGCTGGAGAGGGGATACGTGTATCGTGTATAATGATACTGACGCTGGAGAGGAGATACGTGTATCGTGTATAATGATACTGACGCTGGAGAGGGGATACGTGTATCGTGTATAATGATACTGAGGCTGGAGAGGAGATACGTGTATCGTGTATAATGATACTGACGCTGGAGAGGGGATGCGTGTATCGTGTATAATGATACTGACGCTGGAGAGGGGATACGTGTATCGTGTATAATGATACTGACGCTGGAGAGGGGATACGTGTATCGTGTATAATGATACTGACAATGGAGAGGGGATACGTGTATCGTGTATAATGATACTGACGCTGGAGATGGGATACGTGTATCGTGTATAATGATACTGACGCTGGAGAGGGGATACGTGTATCGTGTATAATGATACTGATGCTGGAGAGGGGATACGTGTATCGTGTATAATGATACTGACGCTGGAGAGGGGATACGTGTATCGTGTATAATGATACGGACGCTGGAGATGGATACGTGTATCGTGTATAATGATACTGACGCTGGAGAGGGGATGCGTGTATCGTGTATAATGATACTGACGCTGGAGAGGGGATACGTGTATCGTGTATAATGATACGGACGCTGGAGATGGATACGTGTATCGTGTATAATGATACTGACGCTGGAGAGGGGATACGTGTATCGTGTATAATGATACTGACGCTGGAGAGGGGATACGTGTATCGTGTACGGTGTATAATGATACTGACGCTGGAGAGGGGATACGTGTATCGTGTATAATGATACTGAGGCTGGAGAGGGGATACGTGTATCGTGTATAATGATACTGACGCTGGAGAGGGGATACGTGTATCGTGTATAATGATACTGACGCTGGAGAGGGGATATGTGTATCGTGTATAATGATATGGATGCTGGAGATGAGATACGTGTATCGTGTATAATGATACTGAGGCTGGAGAGGGGATACGTGTATCGTGTATAATGATACTGACGCTGGAGATGGGATACGTGTATCGTGTATAATGATACTGAGCGCTGGAGATGGATACGTGTATCGTGTATAATGATACGGACGCTGGAGAGGGGATACGTGTATCGTGTATAATGATACTGACGCTGGAGAGGGGATACGTGTATCGTGTATAATGATACTGAGGCTGGAGAGGGGATATGTGTATCGTGTATAATGATACTGACGCTGGAGAGGGGATACGTGTATCGTGTATAATGATACTGACGCTGGAGAGGGGATACGTGTATCGTGTATAATGATACTGACGCTGGAGATGGGATACGTGTATCGTGTATAATGATACTGAGCGCTGGAGATGGATACGTGTATCGTGTATAATGATACTGACGCTGGAGAGGGGATGCGTGTATCGTGTATAATGATACTGACGCTGGAGAGGGGATACGTGTATCGTGTATAATGATACTGACAATGGAGAGGGGATACGTGTATCGTGTATAATGATACTGATGCTGGAGATGGGATACGTGTATCGTGTATAATGATACTGAGGCTGGAGAGGGGATACGTGTATCGTGTATAATGATACTGACGCTGGAGAGGGGATACGTGTATCGTGTATAATGATACTGACGCTGGAGATGGATACGTGTATCGTGTATAATGATACTGACGCTGGAGATGGGATATGTGTATCGTGTATAATGATACTGACGCTGGAGAGGGGATACGTGTATCATGTATAATGATACTGACGCTGGAGATGGATACGTGTATCGTGTATAATGATACTGACGCTGGAGATGGATACGTGTATCGTGTATAATGATACTGACGCTGGAGATGGATACGTGTATCGTGTATAATGATACTGACGCTGGAGAGGGGATACGTGTATCGTGTATAATGATACTGACGCTGGAGATGGATACGTGTATCGTGTATAATGATACTGACGCTGGAGATGGGATATGTGTATCGTGTATAATGATACTGACGCTGGAGAGGGGATGCGTGTATCGTGTATAATGATACTGACGCTGGAGAGGGGATATGTGTATCGTGTATAATGATACTGACGCTGGAGAGGGGATACGTGTATCGTGTATAATGATACTGAGCTGGAGAGGGGATACGTGTATCGTGTATAATGATACTGACGCTGGAGAGGGGATACGTGTATCGTGTATAATGATACTGATGCTGGAGATGGGATACGTGTATCGTGTATAATGATACTGAGCGCTGGAGATGGATACGTGTATCGTGTATAATGATACTGACGCTGGAGAGGGGATGCGTGTATCGTGTATAATGATACTGACGCTGGAGAGGGGATACGTGTATCGTGTATAATGATACTGACGCTGGAGATGGGATACGTGTATCGTGTATAATGATACTGACGCTGGAGAGGGGATGCGTGTATCGTGTATAATGATACTGAGCGCTGGAGATGGGATACATGTATCGTGTATAATGATACTGAGGCTGGAGAGGGGATACGTGTATCGTGTATAATGATACTGACGCTGGAGAGGGGATATGTGTATCGTGTATAATGATACTGACGCTGGAGAGGGGATATGTGTATCGTGTATAATGATACTGACGCTGGAGAGGGGATATGTGTATCGTGTATAATGATACTGACGCTGGAGAGGGGATATGTGTATCGTGTATAATGATACTGACGCTGGAGAGGGGATATGTGTATCGTGTATAATGATACTGAGGCTGGAGAGGGGATACGTGTATCGTGTATAATGATACTGACGCTGGAGAGGGGATATGTGTATCGTGTATAATGATACTGACGCTGGAGAGGGGATATGTGTATCGTGTATAATGATACTGACGCTGGAGAGGGGATATGTGTATCGTGTATAATGATACTGATGCTGGAGATGGGATACGTGTATTGTGTACGGTGTATAATGATACTGACGTTGGAGAGGGGATACGTGTATCGTGTATAATGATACTGACGCTGGAGAGGGGATACGTGTATCGTGTATAATGATACTGACGCTGGAGAGGGGATACGTGTATCGTGTATAATGATACTGACGCTGGAGAGGGGATACGTGTATCGTGTATAATGATACTGACGCTGGAGAGGGGATACGTGTATCGTGTATAATGATACTGACGCTGGAGATGGGATATGTGTATCGTGTATAATGATACTGACGCTGGAGAGGGGATACGTGTATCGTGTATAATGATACTGACGCTGGAGAGGGGATACATGTATCGTGTATAATGATACTGACGCTGGAGAGGGGATACGTGTATCGTGTATAATGATACTGACGCTGGAGATGGGATATGTGTATCGTGTATAATGATACTGACGCTGGAGAGGGGATATGTGTATCGTGTATAATGATACTGACGCTGGAGAGGGGATATGTGTATCGTGTATAATGATACTGACGCTGGAGAGGGGATACGTGTATCGTGTATAATGATACTGACGCTGGAGAGGGGATACGTGTATCGTGTATAATGATACTGACGCTGGAGAGGGGATACGTGTATCGTGTATAATGATACTGACGCTGGAGAGGGGATACATGTATCGTGTATAATGATACTGACGCTGGAGAGGGGATACGTGTATCGTGTATAATGATACTGACGCTGGAGAGGGGATATGTGTATCGTGTATAATGATACTGACGCTGGAGAGGGGATATGTGTATCGTGTATAATGATACTGACGCTGGAGAGGGGATACGTGTATCGTGTATAATGATACTGATGCTGGAGATGGGATACGTGTATCGTGTATAATGATACTGACGCTGGAGATGGGATACGTGTATCGTGTATAATGATACTGACGCTGGAGATGGGATACGTGTATCGTGTATAATGATACTGACGCTGGAGAGGGGATACGTGTATCGTGTATAATGATACTGATGCTGGAGAGGGGATACGTGTATCGTGTATAATGATACTGACGCTGGAGATGGGATACGTGTATCGTGTATAATGATACTGACGCTAGAGAGGGGATACGTGTATCGTGTATAATGATACTGACGCTGGAGAGGGGATACGTGTATCGTGTACGGTGTATAATGATACTGACGCTGGAGAGGGGATGCGTGTATCGTGTATAATGATACGGACGCTGGAGATGGATACGTGTATCGTGTATAATGATACTGACGCTGGAGAGGGGATACATGTATCGTGTATAATGATACTGATGCTGGAGATGGGATACGTGTATCGTGTATAATGATACGGACGCTGGAGATGGATACGTGTATCGTGTATAATGATACTGACGCTGGAGAGGGGATGCGTGTATCGTGTATAATGATACTGACGCTGGAGATGGGATACGTGTATCGTGTACGGTGTATAATGATACTGATGCTGGAGAGGGGATACGTGTATCGTGTATAATGATACTGAGGCTGGAGAGGGGATACGTGTATCGTGTATAATGATACTGGACGCTGGAGAGGGGATACGTGTATCGTGTATAATGATACTGACGCTGGAGAGGGGATATGTGTATCGTGTATAATGATATGGATGCTGGAGATGAGATACGTGTATCGTGTATAATGATACTGATGCTGGAGAGGGGATACGTGTATCGTGTACGGTGTATAATGATACTGATGCTGGAGAGGGGATATGTGTATCGTGTATAATGATACTGACGCTGGAGATGGATACGTGTATCGTGTATAATGATAACTGACGCTGGAGAGGGGATATGTGTATCGTGTATAATGATACTGACGCTGGAGAGGGGATATGTGTATCGTGTATAATGATACTGACGCTGGAGATGGATACGTGTATCGTGTATAATGATACTGAGGCTGGAGAGGGGATACGTGTATCGTGTACGGTGTATAATGATACTGACGCTGGAGAGGGGATACGTGTATCGTGTATAATGATACTGATGCTGGAGAGGGGATACGTGTATCGTGTATAATGATACTGACGCTGGAGAGGGGATACGTGTATCGTGTATAATGATACTGACGCTGGAGAGGGGATACGTGTATCGTGTATAATGATACTGACGCTGGAGATGGATACGTGTATCGTGTATAATGATACTGACGCTGGAGAGGGGATACGTGTATCGTGTATAATGATACTGACGCTGGAGAGGGGATACGTGTATCGTGTATAATGATACTGACGCTGGAGAGGGGATACGTGTATCGTGTATAATGATACTGACGCTGGAGAGGGGATACGTGTATCGTGTATAATGATACTGACGCTGGAGATGGGATACGTGTATCGTGTATAATGATACTGACGCTGGAGAGGGGATACGTGTATCGTGTATAATGATACTGACGCTGGAGATGGGATACGTGTATCGTGTATAATGATACTGACGCTGGAGATGGATACGTGTATCGTGTATAATGATACTGAGCGCTGGAGATGGGATACGTGTATCGTGTATAATGATACTGACGCTGGAGAGGGGATACGTGTATCGTGTATATGATACTGACGCTGGAGAGGGGATGTGTATCGTGTATAATGATACTGACGCTGGAGAGGGGATACGTGTATCGTGTATAATGATACTGACGCTGGAGAGGGGATACGTGTATCGTGTATAATGATACTGAGCGCTGGAGAGGGGATATGTGTATCGTGTATAATGATACTGACAATGGAGATGGATACGTGTATCGTGTATAATGATACTGACGCTGGAGATGGATACGTGTATCGTGTATAATGATACTGACGCTGGAGAGGAGATACGTGTATCGTGTATAATGATACTGACGCTGGAGAGGGGATACGTGTATCGTGTATAATGATACTGACGCTGGAGAGGGGATATGTGTATCGTGTATAATGATACTGACGCTGGAGAGGGATACGTGTATCGTGTATAATGATACTGACGCTGGAGAGGGATACGTGTATCGTGTATAATGATACTGACGCTGGAGAGGGATACGTGTATCGTGTATAATGATACTGAGCTGGAGAGGGATACGTGTATCGTGTATAATGATACTGACGCTGGAGATGGGATACGTGTATCGTGTTATAATGATACTGACGCTGGAGAGGGATACGTGTATCGTGTATAATGATACTGACGCTGGAGAGGGGATACGTGTATCGTGTATAATGATACTGACGCTGGAGAGGGATACGTGTATCGTGTATAATGATACTGACGCTGGAGAGGGGATACGTGTATCGTGTATAATGATACTGAGCGCTGGAGAGGGGATACGTGTATCGTGTATAATGATACTGACGCTGGAGAGGGATACGTGTATCGTGTATAATGATACTGACGCTGGAGAGGGATACGTGTATCGTGTATAATGATACTGACGCTGGAGAGGGGATACGTGTATCGTGTATAATGATACTGACGCTGGAGAGGGGATACGTGTATCGTGTATAATGATACTGACGCTGGAGAGGGGATACGTGTATCGTGTATAATGATACTGATGCTGGAGAGGGATACGTGTATCGTGTATAATGATACTGACGCTGGAGAGGGATACGTGTATCGTGTATAATGATACTGACGCTGGAGAGGGGATACGTGTATCGTGTATAATGATACTGACGCTGGAGATGGGATATGTGTATCGTGTATAATGATACTGACGCTGGAGAGGGGATACGTGTATCGTGTATAATGATACTGACGCTGGAGAGGGATACGTGTATCGTGTATAATGATACTGACGCTGGAGAGGGATACGTGTATCGTGTATAATGATACTGACGCTGGAGAGAGGGGATACGTGTATCGTGTATAATGATACTGACGCTGGAGAGGGGATACGTGTATCGTGTATATGATACTGACGCTGGAGAGGGGATACGTGTATCGTGTATAATGATACTGACGCTGGAGAGGGGATACGTGTATCGTGTATAATGATACTGATGCTGAGATGGATACGTGTATCTTGTATAATGATACTGAGCGCTGGAGAGGGGATACGTGTATCGTGTATAATGATACTGACGCTGGAGATGGGATATGTGTATCGTGTATAATGATACTGAGCGCTGGAGAAACATGCGAGCCAGTCACTGATGAACGCAGCAGGTAATGGTGGCAGTAACGTGGTGATGCCACTGGCGCGTCGGTGTGACTTGCATGTGATGATGATATAACGGATGAATGATTTATTGATTTGTTAGAGTTACCATACAAATGAAATGTTACAATGTATCAAAGATGTTTAGACTTTGTTCATGTTCATGCGGCCGATACGTTTCTCTTCACAGCGGATTGTGAGATGGACGGATACCTCAGTCCCTCTGGATTTACAGAACCCACAGACGCCCCACAAATTCCCTCCAGCGATGTCTCGTTAGAGGATCCTAACAGCCCCCCGAGCACCCAGGCCGAGATCTGCTTTCCCGGGGTTAGTGGACACGTTAGGAACGGTATTTCCACAGCTGGAGGCCAGTGGAAACATGGGGCATTTTATGTCCAACGTTATTACTACGTGCGGTGAGCACCGCCAGTGGCTGACTCCGCTCTGCGTCCATAGGACTCCATCCAGGGTCACTGCGGGATTTGCACTAAATGATGTAATAGAGAATTCCTGCTGAAATGACGTCAAGTGACCCTATGACCTCAGCGTCCGTACGGTTACATCACCAAAACATGACAGTGGTGTGAGGAGGATCTCTGGGGTCCTGATTAAGTGTGACTGTGGGGTGTCTGGGTGTAACTGATTGTAAAGGGATTGTGCCCTCTAAGAATCATTTTACAGAGGCTTCGCGGTAGTGTCATGTTTTGCTGTTTATTTACCCTGTCAGCAAGAATAACGAGTGACTTTGAGTTTCTGATTTTTAGGACATCTGCACCGTGTTTCTGCATCCTACACAAAGTATAGAACAGACAGACAGACGGTATCCATGTGATTAAGCCGTGTGTCTGGCAGGCGGAGCAGTCATTGCAAGAGAAAGCAAATGTATTACCGAGCCTCGAGCTAGAATTATCACATGTCTTAAAATATCCCCATGGGGCAATAAATAAGCTCACGTCCTATAAACAAGGCTCGGCGCACGGAAAATGTAAATGATACTAATTGCTTTTATTTTCTCCCCTCAGATCATTGCGGTGAGTGTGAATGCAGACAATCTGCCGGTACATGGTCTGCCGGCCAGTGAGGTAACGTCTCCGGTAGACAGGTGAGCAGTACGGCTTACATCTTCACGGTTTATATGCATCGCTCATTTTATATTGCCCTCATTTTATATTGCCCTCATTTTATATTGCCCTCATTTTATATTGCCCCATTTTATTGCCCCATTTTATATTACCCTCTTTTTATATTGCCCTCATTTTATATTGCCCTCAATTAATATTGCACTCATTTTACAGTGCCCTCATTTTATATTGCCCCATGTTATATTGCCCTCAATTTATATTGCACTCAATTAATTTTACTCATTTTACCGTGTCCTCATTTTCTATTGCCCTCATTTTATATTGCACTCATTTTATATTGCCCCATTTTATATTGCCCCATTTTATTTTGCCCTCATTTTATAATGCACTCATTTTCTATAGCCCAAATTTTATATTGCCCCATTTTATATTGCCCCCATTTTTTATTTCCCCATTTTTTATTACCCCATTTTATTTTGCACTCATTTTATTTTGCCCTCATTTTATATTGGCCCCATTTTATATTGGGCCATTTTATATTGGCCCATTTTATATTGCCCCCATTTTATATTGACCTCATTTTATTTTGCCCTCATTTGATTTTGCCCTCATTTTATAATGCACTCATTTTCTATAGCCCTAATTGTATATTGCCTCATTTTATTTTGCCCTCATTTTATATTGCCCTCATTTTTATTGTCCTCATTTTATTTTGCCCTCATTTTATATTGCCCTCATTTTATATTGCCCTCATTTTATATTGCCCTCATTTTTTATTGCCCTCATTTTACATTGCCCTCATTTTACATTGCCCTCATTTTACATTGCACTCATTTTACATTGAACTCATTTTATATAGCCCTCATTCTATATTGCCCCATTTTATTTTGCCCTCGTTTTATATTGCCCTCATTTTATATTGCCCTCAATTTATATTGCACTCATTTTACAGTGCCCTCATTTTCTATTGCACTCATTTTATATTGCCCTCATTTTATATTGCCCCATGTTATATGGCACTCATTTTACAGTGCCCTCATTTTCTATTGCCTCATTTTATATTGCCCTCATTTTATATTGCCCCAATTTTATATTGCCCCATGTTATATTGCCCTCAATTTATATTGCCCCATATTATATTGCACTCATTTTATATTGCCCTAATTTTATTTTGCCCTAATTTTATTTTGCCCTCATTTTAAAGTGCCCTCATTTTACAGTGCCCTCATTTTATATTGTCCTCATTTTATATTGTCCTCATTTTATATTGCCCTCATTTTATATTAGCACTCATTTTATATAGCCCCCATTTTATTTTGCCCTCATTTTATATTGCCCTCATTTTTTATTTTTAAAACCTTGTTTGTGAGACCTGAGCGGGCACCCACTGTAGAGCAGGCCATTGTGCTGTTGCTCGTTCTCAGGACCCTCACAAACACCCCCCTTGTTTCTCACTGTAAATGTAAAGGGTCATCCAGACGTGGACCCCTTGCTTGATGTGCCTAGATGGGTGTCAGCTATACCCTCCTGACGAGGCTCAATAAGGCCAAAACGATCGTCGGGGGTTGCTGTACCTCTCGTGCAGGGATGACGTCCTTGGCAATCCGCACTGGCCACCCTTTCTGGGTTAGAGCAGGCTGATTTGCATATGGAAAATTCATCCCTGTAATGGCACAATCAAGCTAAAACCTTGTTTGTGAGACCTGAGCGGGCACCCACCGTAGAGCAGGCCATTGTGCTGTTGCTCGTTCTCAGGACGCTCACAAACACCCCCCTTGTTTCTAATTTTTTATTGCCCCATTTTATATTGCCCTCATTTTATTTTGCCCTCATTTTATATTGCCCTCATTTTACATTGCACTCATTTTATATAGCCCTCGTTCTATATTGCCCCATTTTATTTTGCCCTCATTTAATATTGCCCTCATTTAATATTGCCCTCATTTTATTTTACCCACATTTTACAGTGCCCTCATTTTACAGTGCCCTCATTTTATATTGCACTCATTTTATATTGCCCCATGTTATATTGCACTTATTTTACAGTGCCTTCATTTTCTATTGCCCTATTTTCTATTGCCCCATTTTCTATTGCAACATTTTATATTTCCCCATTTTATTTTGCCCTCCTTTTATAATGCACTCATTTCCTATAGCCCTAATTTTATATTGCCCTCATTTTTAATGCCCCCGTTTTATATTGCACTCATTTTATATTGCCCCATGTTATATTGCACTCATTTTATATTGCCCTCAATTTATATTGCACTCATTTTACAGTGCCCTCATTTTCTATTGCACCCATTTTTTATTGCCCTCATTTTATATTGGCCTCATTTTGTATTGCCCCCATTTTATATTGCACTCCTTTTATTTTGCCCTCATTTTATATTGCCCCCATTTTATATTGCCCCATTTTATATAGCCCTTATTTTATTTTGCCCTCATTTTATATTGCTCTCATTTTATTTTGCCCTCATTTTATATAGCCCTCATTTTATATTGACCCCATTTTATATTGCCCTCTTTTTATATTGCCCCATGTTATATTGCCCTCATTTTATATTGCACTCATTTTATATTGCCCTCATTTTATATAGCTCTCATATTATATTGCCCCATTTTATATTGCCCCATTTTATTTTGTCCCATTTTATTTTGCCCCTTTTTATTTTGCCCTCATTTTATATAGCCCTCATTTTATTTTGCCCTCATTTTATTTTGCCCTCATTTTATATTGCCCCATGTTATATTGCACACATTTTATTTTGCCCTCAATTTATATTGCCCACATTTTACAGTGCCCTCATTTTATATTGCACTCATTTTATATTGCACTCATTTTATATTGCCCCATGTTATATTGCACTCATTTTACAGCGCCTTCATTTTATATTGCCCCATTTTATATTGCCCTCATATTCTATTTCCCCATTTTATATTGCCTTAATTTTATTTTGCCCCATTTTATATTGCCCTCATTTTATTTTGCCCTCGTTTTATTTTGCTCTAATTTTATAATGCACTCATTTTCTATAGCCCTAATTTTATATTGCCCCATTCTATTTTGCCCTTATTTTATATTGCCCTTATTTTTTATTGCCCCCATTTTTTATTTCCCCATTTTATATTGCCCTCATTTTATATTTCCCTCATTTTATATAGGTCCCATTTTATTTTGCCCTCATTTTATATTGGCCCCATTTTTTATTGGCCCCATTTTTTATTGGCTTCATTTTTTATTGCCTCATTTTATTTTGCCCTCGTTTTATTTTGCTCTAATTTTATAATGCACTCATTTTCTATAGCCCTAATTTTTTATTGCCCCTGTTTTATATTGCCCCCGTTTTATATTGCCCCATTTTATATTGCCCCCATTTTATATTGCACACATTTTATATTGCCCCATGTTATATTGCACTCATTTTATATTGCCCTCAATTTGTATTGCACTCATTTTACAGTGCCCTCATTTTCTATTGCACCCATTTTATATTGCCCTCATTTTATATTGGCCTCATTTTGTATTGCCCCCATTTTATATTGCCCCCATTTTATATTGCCCCATTTTATATTGCCCCCATTTTATATAGCACTCATTTTATTTTGCCCTCAATTTATATTGCCCTCATTTTACAGTGCCCTTATTTTACAGTTCCCCATTTTATTTTGCCCTCATTTTATATTGCCCTCATTTTATATAGCTCTCATATTATATTGCACTCATTTTATATTGCCCCCATTTTATATTGCCCCCATTTTATATTGCCCTCATTTTATAATGCACTCATTTTATATTGCCCTCATTTTTTATTGCCCCATTTTATATTGCCCTCATTTTTTATTGCCCCATTTTATATTGCCCTCATTTTATATTGCCCTCATTTTATATTGCCCTCATTTTATTTTGCCCTCATTTTATTTTGTCCCTCATTTTATATTGCCCTCATTTTATATTGTCCCCATGTTATATTGCACTCATTTTATTTTGCCCTCAATTCATATTGCCCACATTTTACAGTGCCCTCATTTTATATTGCACTCATTTTATATTGCCCCATGTTATATTGCACTCATTTTACAGCGCCTTCATTTTCTATTGCCCCATTTTATATTGCCCTAATTTTATTTTGCCCCCATTTTATATTGCCCCATTTTATATTGCCCTCATTTTATTTTGCCCTCTTTTTATTTTGCTCTAATTTTATAATGCACTCATTTCCTATAGCCCTAATTTTATATTGCCCCATTTTATTTTGCCCTCCTTTTATATTGCCCTTATTTTTTATTGCCCCCATTTTTTATTTCCGCATTTTATATTGCCCTCATTTTATATTGCCCTCATTTTATATTGCCCTCATTTTATTTTGCCCTCATTTTATATTGCCCTCATTTTTTATTGGCCCCATTTTTTATTGGCCCCATTTTATATTGCCTCATTTTATTTTACCCTCATTTCATATTGCCCCATTTTATATTGCCTTCATTTTATTTTGCCCTCCTTTTATTTTGCACTCATTTTATAATGCACTCATTTTCTATAGCCCTCATTTTATATTGCCCCCATTTTATATTGCTCTAATTTTATATAGCCCCATTTTATTTTGCCCTCATTTTTTATTGCCCTCATTTTATATAGCCCTCATTTTATATTGCCCCCTTTTTATTTTGCCCCCATTTTATATTGCCCCATTTTATATAGCCCTCATTTTATATTGCCCTCTTTTTATATTGCCCCCTTTTTATATTGCCCCATGTTATATTGCCCTCATTTTATATTGCACTCATTTTATATTGCCCTCACTTTACAGTGCCCTCATTTTACAGTGCCCCCATTATATTTTGCAATCATTTTATATTGCCCCTATTTTATATTGCCCTCATTTTATTTTGCCCTCATTTTATATTGCCCTCATTTTACAGTGCCCTCATTTTATATTGCACTCATTTTATATTGCCCCATGTTATATTGCACTCGTTTTACAGCGCCCTCATTTTCTATTGCCCCATTTTATATTGCCCTTATTTAATATAGCTCTCATTTTATATTGCCCCATTTTAAATTAAACTCATTTTATAATGCACTCATTTAATTTTGCCCTCATTTTATATTGCCCTCATTTTTTATTGCCCCATTTTATATTGCCCTCATTTTATATAGCCCTCATTTTATTTTGCCCTCATTTTATTTTGCCCTCATTTGATATTGCCCTCATTTTATATTGCCCCCATGTTATATTGCACACATTTTATATTGCCCCATGTTATATTGCCCTCATTTTATATTGCCCTTATTTTATATAGCTCTCATTTTATATTGCCTCATCTTATATTACACTCATTTTATTTTGCCCTCATTTTATATGCCCCCATTTTATATTGCCCCATTTTATATTGTCCTCATTTTATATTGCCCTCATTTTACAGTGCCCTCATTTTACAGTGCCCTCATTTTATATTGTACTCATTTTATATTGCCCCGTTATATTGCACTCATTTTACAGCACCCTCATTTTCTATTGCCCCATTTTATATTGCCCTCATTCTCTATTGCCCCATTTTATATTGCCCCATTTTATATTGCACTCATTTTATTTTGCCCTCATTTTATAATGCACTCATTTTCTATAGCCCTAATTTTATATTGCCCCAATTTTTTATTTACCCATTTTATATTGCCCTCATTTTATATTGCCCTCATTTTTTATTGCCCTCATTTTATATTGCCCTCATTTTATATTGCCCTCATTTTTTATTGCACCCATTTTTTATTGCCCCATTTTATATTGCCCCCATGTTATTTTGCACTCATTTTACATTGCCCTCAATTTATATTGCACTCATTTTACAGTGCCCTCATTTTCTATTGCACCCATTATATATTGCCCTCATTTTATATTGGCCTCATCTTGTATTGCCCCCATTGTATATTGCCCTCCTTTTTATTTTGCCCTCATTTTATATTGCCCCCATTTTATATTGCCCTCATTTTATATTGCACTCATTTTATATAGCCCTCATTTTATATTGCCCCATGTTATATTGCCATCATTTTATGTTGCACTCATTTTATATTGCCCTCAATTTATATTGCTCTCATTTTACAGTGCCCCCATTTTATTTTGCCCTCCTTTTATATTGCCCCTATTTTATATTGCCCTCATTTTATATTGCCCTCTTTTTACAGTGCCCTCATTTTACAGTGCCCTCATTTTACAGTGCCCTCATTTTATATTGCACTCATTTTATATTGCCCCATGTTATATTACACTAATTTTACAGCACCTTCATTTTCTATTGCCCCATTTTCTATTGCCCTCATATTCTATTGCCCCATTTTATATTGCCCTAATTTTATTTTGCCCCCATTTTATATTGCCCCCATTTTATATTGCCCCATTTTATATTGCCCTCATTTTATTTTGCCCTCGTTTTATTTTGCCCTAATTTTATAATGCACTCATTTTCTATAGCCCTTATTTTATATTGCCCCAATTTTTTATTTCCCCATTTTATATTGCCCTCATTTTACAGTGCCCTCATTTTATATTGCACTCATTTTATATTGCCCTATGTTATATTGCACTAATTTTACAGCGCCTTCATTTTCTATTGCCCCATTTTCTATTGCCCTCATATTCTATTGCCCCATTTTATATTGCCCTAATTTTATTTTACCCCCTTTTTATATTGCCCTCATTTCATATTGCCCTCATTTCATATTGGCCCCATTTTTATTTGGCCCTATTTTATATTGCCTCATTTTATATTGCCCCCATTTTTTATTGCCCCAGTTTATATTGCCCTCATTTTATGTTGCCCCATGTTATATTGCACTCATTTTATATTGCCCCATGTTATATTGCCCTCATTTTACAGTGCCCTCAGTTTACAGTGCCCTCATTTTATATTGCACTCATTTTATATTGCCCCATGTTATATTGCACTCGTTTTACAGTGCCCTCATTTTATATTGCCCCCATTTTATATTGCCCTCATTTTATATTGCCCTCATTTTATATTGCCATCCTTTTATATTGCCCTCCTTTTATATTGCCCCATGTTATATTGCACTCATTTTATATTGCCCTCAATTTATATTGCCCTCATTTTAACAGTGCCCTCATTTTACAGTGCCCTCATTTTATATTGTACTCATTTTATATTGCCCCATGTTATATTGCACTCATTTTACAGCACCCTCATTTTCTATTGCCCCATTTTATATTGCCCTCATTCTCTATTGCCCCATTTTATATTGCCCCCATTTTATATTGCCCCATTTTATATTGCCCTCATTTTATTATGCCCTCATTTTTTAAATGCACTAATTTTCTATCGCCCTATTTTCATATTGCCCCATTTTATTTTGCCCTCATTTTTTATTGCCCTCATTTTGTATTGCCCCATGTTATATTGCACTTATTTTACAGCCCTCTCATTTTCTATTGCCTCCATTTTCAATTGCCCTCATTTTATATTGCCCTCATTTTATATAGCCATCATTTTATATAGCTCTCTTTTTATTTTGCCCCATTTTATATTGCCCCCATTTTATATTGCCTTCATTTTATTTTTCCCTCATTTTATTTTTCCCTCATTTTATTTTGCCCTCATTTTATAATGCACTCATTTTATATAGCCCTCATTTTATATTGCCCCATTTTATTTTGCCCTCATTTTATATTGCCCCCTTTTATATTGCCCCATGTTATATTGCACTCATTTTATATTGCCCTAAATTTATATTGCCCTCATTTTACAGTGCCCTCATTTTATATTGTACTCATATTATATTGCCCCATGTTATATTGCACTCATTTTACAGCGCCCTCATTTTCTATTGCCCCATTTTATAATGCCCCCATTTTATAATGCCCCCATTTTATATTGCCCTCATTTTACAGTACCCTCATCTTATATTGCCCCATATTATATTGCACTCATTTTATATTGCCCTCATTTTATATTGGCCCCATGTTATATTGCACTCATTTTATATTGCCCTCAATTTATAGTGCCCTCATTTTACAGTGCCCTCGTTTTATTTTGCCCTCATTTTATATTGCCCTCATTTTACAGTGCCCTCATTTTATATTGCACTCATTTTGTATTGCCCCATGTTATATTGCACTTGTTTTACTTCGCCCTCATTTTCTATTGCCCCCATTTTATATTGCCCTCATTTTATATAGCTCTCACTTTATATAGCCCCATTTTATATTTCCTTCATTTTATATAGCTCTCATTTTATATTGCCCTCATTTTATATTGCCCCCATTTTTTATTGCCCTCATTTCATATTGCCCTCATTTTATATTGCCCTCCTTTTATATTGCCCCATGTTATATTGCACTCATTTTATATTGCCCCATGTTATATTGCACTTGTTTTACAGCGCCCTCATTTTGTATTGCCCCATTTTATATTGCCCTATTTTATATTGCACTCCTTTTATTTTGCCCTCATTTTATATTGCCCCCATTTTATATTGCACTCCTTTTATTTTGCCCTCATTTTTATATTGCCCTCATTTTATATTGCCCTCATTTTATATTGCACTCATTTTATATAGCCCTCATTTTATATTGCACTCATTTTATGTAGCCCCATTTTATTTTGCCCTTATTTTTTATTGCCCTCATTTTATATAGCCCTCATTTTATATTGCCCCATGTTATATTGCCCTCATTTTATGTTGCACTCATTTTATATTGCCCTCAATTTATATTGCTCTCATTTTACAGTGCCCCCATTTTATTTTGCCCTCCTTTTATATTGCCCCTAATTTATATTGCCCTCATTTTATATTGCCCTCTTTTTACAGTGCCCTCATTTTACAGTGCCCTCATTTTACAGTGCCCTCATTTTATATTGCACTCATTTTATATTGCCCCATGTTATGTTGCACTAATTTTACAGCGCCTTCATTTTCTATTGCCCCATTTTCTATTGCCCTCATATTCTATTGCCCCATTTTATATTGCCCTAATTTTATTTTGCCCCCATTTTATATTGCCCCCTTTCTATATTGCCCTCATTTTATTTTGCCCTCGTTTTATTTTGCCCTAATTTTATAATGCACTCATTTTCTATAGCCCTTATTTTATATTGCCCCAATTTTTTATTTCCCCATTTTATATAGCCCTCATTTTACAGTGCCCTCATTTTATATTGCACTCATTTTATATTGCCCCATGTTATATTGCACTAATTTTACAGCGCCTTCATTTTCTATTGCCCCATTTTCTATTGCCCTCATATTCTATTGCCCTAATTTTATTTTGCCCCCATTTTATATTGCCCTCATTTCATATTTCCCTCATTTCATATTGGCCCCATTTTTATTTGCCCCTATTTTATATTGCCTCATTTTATATTGCCCCCATTTTTTATTGCCCCAGTTTATATTGCCCTCATTTTATGTTGCCCCCATGTTATATTGCACTCATTTTATATTGCCCCATGTTATATTGCCCTCATTTTACAGTGCCCTCATTTTACAGTGCCCTCATTTTATATTGCACTCATTTTATATTGCCCCATGTTATATTGCACTCGTTTTACAGTGCCCTCATTTTATATTGCCCCATTTTATATTGCCCTCATTTTGTATTGCCCTTATTTTATATAGCTCTCATTTTATATTGCCCCATTTTATATTACACTCATTTTATTTTGCCCTCATTTTATATTGCCCCCATTTTATATTGCCCTCATTTTATAATGCACTCATTTTATATAGTCCTCATTTTATATTGCCCCATTTTATATTGCCCCATTTTATATTGCCCTCATTTTTTATTGCCCCATTTTTTATTGCCCCATTTTTATTGCCCCATTTTATATTGTCTTCATTTTATATTGCCCTCATTTTATTTTGCCCTCATTTTATATTGCCCTCCTTTTATATTGCTCCCATTTTATATTGCCCCATGTTATATTGCACTCATTTTATATTGCCCCATGTTATATTGCCCTCATTTTAACAGTGCCCTCATTTTACAGTGCCCTCATTTTATATTGTACTCATTTTATATTGCCCCATGTTATATTGCACTCATTTTACAGCACCCTCATTTTCTATTGCCCCATTTTATATTGCCCTCATTCTCTATTGCCCCATTTTATATTGCCCCCATTTTATATTGCCCCATTTTATATTGCCCACATTTTATTATGCCCTCATTTTTTAAATGCACTAATTTCTATCGCCCTATTTTCATATTGCCCCATTTTATTTTGCCCTCATTTTTTATTGCCCTCATTTTGTATTGCCCCATGTTATATTGCACTTATTTTACAGCCCTCTCATTTTCTATTGCCTCCATTTTCAATTGCCCTCATTTTATATTGCCCTCATTTTATATAGCCATCATTCTATATAGCTCTCTTTTTATATTGCCCCATTTTATATTGCCTTCATTTTGTATTGCCCCATTTTATTTTTCCCTCATTTTATTTTGCCCTCATTTTATAATGCACTCATTTTATATAGCCCTCATTTTATAGTGCCCCATTTTATTTTGCCCTCATTTTATATTGCCCCCTTTTATATTGCCCCATGTTATATTGCACTCATTTTACAGCGCCCTCATTTTCTATTGCCCCATTTTATATTCCCCCCATTTTATATTGCCCTCATTTTGTTTTTCACTCATTTTATAATGCCCCCATTTTATAATGCCCCCATTTTATATTGCCCTCATTTTACAGTACCCTCATCTTATATTGCCCCATATTATATTGCACTCATTTTATATTGCCCTCATTTTATATTGGCCCCATGTTATATTGCACTCATTTTATATTGCCCTCAATTTATATTGCCCTCATTTTGCAGTGCCCTCATTTTGCAGTGCCCTCATTTTACAGTGCCCTCGTTTTATTTTGCCCTCATTTTATATTGCCCCAGGTTATATTGCTCTCATTTTATTTTGCTTTAATTTTATTTTGCCCTCATTTTATATTGCCCTCATTTTACAGTGCCCTCATTTTATATTGCACTCATTTTGTATTGCCCCATGTTATATTGCACTTGTTTTACTTCGCCCTCATTTTCTATTGCCCCCATTTTATATTGCCCTCATTTTATATAGCTCTCATTTTATATAGCCCCATTTTATATTTCCTTCATTTTATATAGCTCTCATTTTATATTGCCCCATTATATATTGCCCTCATTTTATATTGCCCCCATTTTTTATTGCCCTCATTTCATATTGCCCTCATTTCATATTGCCCTCATTTTATATTGCCCTCCTTTTATATTGCCCCATGTTATATTGCACTCATTTTATATTGCCCCATGTTATATTGCACTTGTTTTACAGCGCCCTCATTTTGTATTGCCCCATTTTATATTGCCCTATTTTATATTGCACTCCTTTTATTTTGCCCTCATTTTATATTGCCCCCATTTTATATTGCACTCCTTTTATTTTGCCCTCATTTTATATTGCCCCTATTTTATTTAGCCCTCATTTTATATTGCCCCCATTTTATATTGCCCCCATTTTATTTTGCCCTCATTTTATATAGCCCTCATTTTATATTGCCCTAATTTTATATAGCCCCATTTTATTGTGCCCTCATTTTTTATTGCCCTCATTTTATATTGCCCCATGTTATATTGCCCTCATTTTATATTGCCCCATTTTATATTGCCCTCATTTTATATAGCTCTCATTTTATATTGCCCCATTTTATATTGCCCTCATTTTATATAGCTCTCATTTTATATTGCCCTCATTTTATATTGCCCTCATTTTTTATTGCCCCCATTTTTTATTGCCCCATTTTATATTGCCCTCATTTTATATTGTACTCATTTCATATTGTCCTCATTTTATATTGCCCTCCTTTTATATTGCCCAATGTTTTATTGCACTCATTTTATATTGCCCCATGTTATATTGCACTCATTTTATATTGCCCCATGTTATATTGCACTCATTTTACAGCGCCCTCATTTTCTATTGCCCCATTTTATATTGCACTCTTTTTATTTTGCCCCCATTTTATATTGCCCCCATTTTATATTGCCCCATTTTATTTTACCCTCATTTTATTTTGCCCTCATTTTTTTTATTGCCCCCATTTTCATTGCCCCACTTTATATTGCCCTCATTTTATATTGCACTCATTTTATATAGCCCCCTTTTTATTTTGCCCTCATTTTATATTGCCCTCATTTTTTATTGCCCTCATTTTGTTTTGCCCTCATTTTACATTGCACTCATTTTATGTTGCACTCATTTTATATAGCCCTCGTTTTATATTGCCCCATTTTATTTTGCCCTTATTTTATATTGCCCTCATTTTATATTGCCCTCATTTTTTATTGCCCCATTTTTTATTGCCCCATTTTTTATTGCCCTCATTTTATTTTGCCCTCATTTTATTTTGCCCTCATTTTGTTTTGCCCTCATTTTACATTGCACTCATTTTATGTTGCACTCATTTTATATAGCCCTCGTTTTATATTGCCCCATTTTATTTTGCCCTTATTTTATATTGCCCTCATTTTATATTGCCCTCATTTTTTATTGCCCCATTTTTTATTGCCCCATTTTTTATTGCCCCATTTTTTATTGCCCCATTTTTTATTGCCCCATTTTATTTTACCCTCCTTTTACAGTGCCCTCATTTTACATTGCACTCATTTTATATTGCCCTAATTTTATATTGCCCCATGTTATATTGCACTCATTTTATATTGCCCTCTATTTATATTGCACTCATTTTACAGTGCCCTTATTCTCTATTGCACCCATTTTATATTGCCCTCATTTTATATTGCCCTCATTTTATTTTGCCCTCATTTTATATAGCCCTCATTTTATATTGCCCTCATTTTATATAGCCCCATTTTATTTTGCCCTCATTTTTTATTGCCCTCATTTTATATTGCCCTCTTTTTATATTGCCCCATGTTTTATTGCCCTCAATTTATATTGCCCTCTTTTTACAGTACCCTCATTTTATATTGCCCCATATTATATTGCACTCATTTTATATTGCCCTCATTTTATATTGGCCCCATGTTCTATTGCACTCATTTTATATTGCACTCATTTTATATTGCCCTCAATTTATATTGCCCTCATTTTATATTGCCCTAATTTTACAGTGCCCTCATTTTACAGTGCCCTCATTTTCTATTGCCCCCATTTTACATTGCCCTCATTTTATATAGCTCTCATTTTATATTGCCCCATTTTATATTGCCCTCATTTTATATTGCCCTTATTTTTTATTGCCCCATTTTATTTTGCCCTCATTTTATATTGTACTCCTTTCATATTGCCCTCATTTTATATTGCCCTCCTTTTATATTGCCCTCCTTTTATATTGCCCCATGTTATATTGCACTCATTTTATATTGCCCCATGTTATATTGCACTCATTTTATATTGCCCCATGTTATATTGCACTCATTTTATATTGCCCCATGTTATATTGCACTCATTTTACAGCGCCCTCATTTTCTATTGCCCCATTTTATATTGCACTCTTTTTATTTTGCCCTCATTTTATATTGCCCCCATTTTATATTGCCTCCATTTTATTTTGCCCTCATTTTATATAGCCCTCATTTTATTTTGCCCTCATTTTATAATGCACTCATTTTTTATAGCCCTAATTTTATATTGCCCCATTTTATTTTACCCTCCTTTTATTTTGCCCTCATTTTTTATTGCTCCCATTTTTATTGACCCACTTTATATTGCCCTCATTTTATATTGCACTAATTTTATATAGCCCCCTTTTTATTTTGCCCTCATTTTATATTGCCATCATTTTTTATTGCCCCTGCCCCATTTTATATTGCCCTCATTTTATTTTGCCCTCATTTTGTATTGCCCTCATTTTACATTGCACTCATTTTATGTTGCACTCATTTTATATAGCCCTCATTTTATATTGCCCCATTTTATTTTGCCCTTATTTTATATTGCCCTCATTTTATATTGCCCTCATTTTTTATTGCCCCATTTTTTATTGCCCCATTTTATTTTACCCTCCTTTTACAGTGCCCTCTTTTTACATTGCACTCATTTTATATTGCCCTAATTTTATATTGCCCCCATGTTATATTGCACTCATTTTATATTGTCCTCGATTTATATTGCACTCATTTTACAGTGCCCTTATTTTCTATTGCACCCATTTTATATTGCCCTCATTTTATTTTGCCCTATTTTTTTTGCCCCCATTTTATTTTGCCCTCATTTCTCTCCAGATCTTATGGATTCTAAAGCGTGTCAAGAAGTACTTTACACAACTATAGTCACACACCGCCCTGCCAAAACCATATCTATACACAGGCCTACTGTAAGATAACGTGACCCCTTACTAACCCGTAAGCCAACCACACCTCAGTCCATACAGCTTATACATTCCATATCATACAATGTATCTCTCGTGTTCTCATAATGTCTTTGCTCATCCCATCTCTCCTCTTGTTGCCAAGCTGTGCATGTTCCTCGTCTTGTGCTTTCCGTCCACGCATGTCATTATGTACACAAACGTCTCTTCATTGATCTCACCGGCCTTGATGTCTCTCTCCAGTTAATTTGCTCCTTTGTGTAATCTTTCCTCATTGTTTCACCCCGTGCATGTGCCAAACTCTTCAGCTATTCCAGTCTGTGTGACCCCTCTTTGCAAGACTCCCCCCATATGTTTCCCCTCTTTGTGTGTCCGCCCATTGTGCATAGCGTCTTAAGCTGTTATAACCGCCAACCCGCAAACCTCACCTGCTGTGGCAGGTCACTGTACATGAACTCGTATCATACTGTGTACACAATGCATACTGTGTGTGTACTGGCACCGTTAATTTACCAGCAGGCAGTAACGAGCGACTCTGAGGTCACTCATTCACAACTCGAGATGATAAAAAAGGGAGAGGATCCCCCAAATCATCTAAAATAGAACCCATTGCTCTGCTTTAGACCGGTGGTGCAGAGGACGATGTGAGCCTGCAGGAGCGTCCTCCCTCTGACCCTGCTAGACCCAGCCAGGAATCCTATGGACTACGCCAGGTGATGCCAGCGGCATCACACGGCAATGTTAAATGTGTCTTCTCCTATTTCCCAAGTTCGAAGTATGACTAAACCCAGCAGGACAATGAGCTGCTGAGCCAAAATGTAAACCCCTTTATGTGCCTGCTGTGAATGGACGTTACTATGTCCCCTTTACCCCTTCAGCTATGCGTCAGACGTGGCGTCGGGGCTCAGTGACGGCTGTGAGGGTCTCTCTGCCGGGGAGAGGAGCGTCAAATCACCTGTCAAAAAAAATGCAGCGAAGCTCCTCAGGCGTAAATCAAGATCCAGACTCCGTATAATCAATGTAAGCATTTATATCAGTGTGTCTGTGTGTGTGTGTAAAGCCTTGATGGGGATGCAATCCTGAATCTCTGAGGAACATACATGTTTTTGTGTTTTACAGAGTGTATATATATATATACACCATATATTGCTAGAGAAGGAGGTAAAAAGCTCAACGTCTCCACTGTGCAACATGTTATCTGTTGGGAATGATTTTAACCTCTTCACTCCCAAAATCTAGGTAGTCTTATCTTGCATTGTAATACTTTGAAAAGCAATCATTAGCAGAACATAATCCTATTTGCATCTCTTATAAAAGCAAGATTAGTGTGACCCCTGGGGGAACAAAATCTACTGTCTTATCTCCCTCCTGTCCCCCTGTATTACTGTAAAGAAGCTACAAGGAGCAGCCCCACCCTCATTGTAACAAAAAGCTCAACAAACTTTACTGCAGCATTCCAGCAGCCAGGGATTGGACAGAATACAGGGAGAGCTGTGGGGTCAGTCGCTGCTGTACAGGGATAAGCTTCAGGGGGTTATAATGAGTGTAAATCCCTGTACAGTACAGATACAAGGTGTTGCAGTAATTGCCATACACAGGCATTATGCGGCACATACAGATACAAGGTGTTGCTGTAATTACCATACACAGGCATTATGCAGCACATACAGATACAAGGTGTTGCTGTAATTGCCATACACAGGCATTATGCAGCACATACAGATACAAGGTGTTGCTGTAATTGCCATACACAGGCATTATGCAGCACATACAGATACAAGGTGTTGCTGTATTGCCATACACAGGCATTATGCGGCACATACAGATACAAGGTGTTGCTGTAATCGCCATACACAGGCATTATGCGGCACATACAGATACAAGGTGTTGCTGTAATTGCCATACACAGGCATTATACAGCACATACAGATACAAGGTGTTGCTGTAATTGCCATACACAGGCATTATGCGGCACATACAGATACAAGGTGTTGCTGTAATCGCCATACACAGGCATTATGCGGCACATACAGATACAAGGTGTCGCTGTAATTGCCATACACAGGCATTATGCAGCACACACAGATACAAGGTGTTGCTGTAATTGCCATACACAGGCATTATGCGGCACATACAGATACAAGGTGTTGCTGTAATTGCCATACACAGGCATTATGCGGCACATACAGATATTCAGTTGCTAATAATCTCATTCTGATCACTACAAACCCCCATACGCAGGAGATCTCACCATTTTATTATCTGTCTGCAGCACATTTACTGCATCTGCCTGTATGCTGATAATGCAGACCCCCTGTAAGCAGGAGATCTCCCCATTTTATTATCTGTCTGCAGCACATTTACTGACACAAAGGCCATTTCTGCCTGTATGCTGATAATGCAGACCCCATGTGACACTGTGCCAGATAAGAGACGCCATCTATAGTTTACAATCTTTCATCCCAGTGAGATTTCTGTAAAGGATAAACTGATACATAAAAAATTACAAATGAGAAAATATACATTAAGTTGTCATGTCTCAGAATAACAAGTTCTGTGGAAAAAATATAATATTTTACTCGATATTTGTTAACTTCACATCCCATGGTCCAAATAAATGTTTTGATAATTTATTTTTCCAAAAAATAGTGACTGGTAGTTTAAGGGGTTAAAAACACCAAAGCATTGGACCTTCTATAATGTGACCTTGCACACTGAGGACAAGGCGAGGTAATGGGTGAATAAGCGAGGTAACAGGTGATGTAGTGGGCGAGGTAACAGGAGAGGTGATGGTTGAACAGGAGGGGTAACCTTTGAGGTACCGGGCGAGGTAGTAGTTGAGGTAATGGGTAAATGAGTGAGGTAACAGGTGATGTAGTGGGTGAGGTAATGGGGAAGGTAACAGAGGTATTAGGTAAGTTAACGGGTGAACAGGCGAGGTAACCATTGAGGTAACGGGCAATGTAGTGGACGAGGTAACAGGGGAGATTACGGGTGAACAGGCAAGGTTACCTGTGAGATAACAGGAGAGGTAATGGGTGATGTTGTGGGCGAGGTAACCTGTGAGATAACAGGAGAGGTAACGGGTGATGTAGTGGGCGTGGTAATGGGTGCACGGGCGAGGTAACCTGTGAGACAACCGGAGAGGTAAGGGGTGATGTAGTGGGCGAGGTAACCTGAAAGGTAACAGGCAAGGTAATGGGGCAGGTAAAGATTTAACGGGAGAGATAACCGGTGAGGTTATCAGACAATAACAGGAGAGATATCAGACAATGTAGTGGGTGAGGTAATGGGTGAACGGGGAAGGTAATAGAGCTAACGGGTGATGTAGTTGGTGAGGTAATGGGTGACTGGACGAGGTAACAGGAGAAATAACAGGTGATGTAGTTGGCATGGTAACGGGTGACTGGGCGAGGTAAAGGAGAGATAATGGGTGTAGTTGGCGAGGTAACGGGTGTAGTTGGCGAGGTAACGGGTGACTGGATGAGGTAACAGGAGAGCTAACGGGTGATCTAGTGGGTGAGGTAACAGGTGATGTAGTTGGCGAGGTAAAGGAGACATAACGGTGATGTAATTGGCGAGGTAACGGGTGACTGGACGAGGTAAAGGAGAGATAACGGGTGATGTAGTTGGCAAGGTAACGGGTGATGTAGTTGGCGAGGTAACGGGTGACTGGGTGAGGTAAAGGAGAGATAACGGGTGATGTAGTTGGCGAGGTAACGGGGGACTGGACGAGGTAACAGGAGAGATAACGGGTCATCTAGTGGGCGAGGTAATGGGTGACTGGGCGTGGTAAAGGAGAGATAACGGATGATGTAGTTGGCGAGGTAACGGGTGACTGGATGAGGTAACAGGAGAGATAATGGGTGATGTAGTTGGTGAGGTAATGGGTGACTGGATGAGGTAACAGGAGAGAGAACGGGTGAACTTGTGGACGAGGTAACGGGTGACTGGGCGTGGTAAAGGAGAGATAACGGGTGATGTAGTTGGCGAGGTAACAGGTGACTGGACGAGGTAACAGGAGAGCTAACGGGTGATCTAGTGGGCGAGGTAATGGGTGACTGGGCGAGGTGACAGGAGAGGTACCGGGTGACTGGGTGAGGTAAAGGAGAGATAACGGGTGATGTAGTTGGCGAGGTAACGGGGGACTGGATGAGGTAACAGAGATAATGGGTGATGTAGTTGGCGAGGTAATGGGTGACTGGGCGAGGTAAAGGAGAGATAACTGGTGATGTAGTTGGCGAGGTAACGGGTGATCTAGGGGGCAAGGTAAAAGGTGATGTAGTTGGCGAGGTAACAGGTGACTGGGTGAGGTAAAGGAGAGATAACGGGTGACTGGGTGAGGTAACAGGAGAGATAACGGGTGATCTAGTGGGCGAGGTAATGGGTGACTGGGCAAGGTGACAGGAGAGATAACGGTGACTGGGCGAGGTAACAGGAGAGATAACGGGTGAACTTGTGGGCGAGGTAACGGGTGACTGGGCGTGGTAAAGGAGAGATAACGGGTGATGTAGTTGCCAAGGTAACGGGTGACTGGATGAGGTAACAGGAGAGATAACTGGTGATCTAGTGGGCGAGGTAACGGGTGACTGGACAAGGTAACAGGTGAGATAACGGGTGATCTAGTGGGCGAGGTAACGGGTGACTGGGCGTGGTAAAGGAGAGATAACGTGAGATGTAGTTGGCGAGGTAACGGGTGACTGGACGAGGTAACAGGAGAGATAACGGGTGAACTTGTGGGCGAGGTAACGGGTGACTGGGCGTGGTAAAGGAGAGATAATGGGTGATGTAGTTGGCGAGGTAACGGGTGACTGGATGAGGTAACAGGAGAGATAACTGGTGATCTAGTGGGCGAGGTAACGGATGACTGGGCGAGGTAACGGGTGACTGGACGAGGTAACAGGTGAGATAACGGGTGATCTAGTGGGCGAGATAACGGGTGACTAGGCGTGGTAAAGGAGAGATAACTGGTGATGTAGTTGGCGAGGTAACAGGTGACTGGACGAGGTAACAGGAGAGATATCGGGTGATCTAGGGGCGAGGTAATCGGTGACTGGGCGAGGTGACGGGCGAGGTAATGGGTGACTGGGCGAGGTGACAGGAGAGATAACGGGTGGCTGGGTGAGGTAACAGCAGAGATAACGGGTGACTGGGCGAGGTAACAGGAGAGATAACGGGTGATGTAGTTGGGGAGGTAACGGGTGACTGGATGAGGTAACAGGAGAGATAACTGGTGATCTAGTGGGCGAGGTAACGGGTGACTGGACGAGGTAACAGGTGAGGTAACTGGTGATCTAGTGGGCGAGGTAACGGGTGACTGAGCGTGGTAAAGGAGAGATAACGTGAGATGTAGTTGGCGAGGTAACGGGTGACTGGACGAGGTAACGGGTGATCTAGTGAGCGAGGTAATGGGTGACTGGGCGAGGTGACAGAGATAACGGTGACTGGGCGAGGTAACAGGAGAGATAACGGGTGATGTAGTTGGCGAGGTATCGGGTGACTGGATGAGGTAACAGGAGAGATAACTGGTGATCTAGTGGGCGAGGTAACGGGTGACTGGGCGTGGTAACAGGTGAGATAACGTGAGATGGGTGACTGGACGAGGTAACAGGAGAGATAACGGGTGATCTAGTGGGCGAGGTAATGGGTGACTGGGCGAGGTGACAGGAGAGATAACCGTGACTGGGCGAGGTAACAGGAGAGATAACGGGTGATGTAGTTGGTGAGGTAAAAGGAGAGATAATGGGTGATGTAGTTGGAGAGGTAACTGGTGACTGGACGAGGTAACAGAGCTAACAGGTGATCTAGTGGGTGAGGTAATGGGTGACTGGGCGAGGTAAAGGAGAGATAACGAGTGATGTAGTTGGCGACTTAACGGGTGACTGGACGAGGTAACAGGAGAGATAATGGGTGATGTAGTTGGCGAGGTAACGGGTAACTGGACGAGGTAACAGGAGAGATAATGGGTGATGTAGTTTGCGAGGTAATGGGTGACTGGATGAGGTAACAGGAGAGTTAATGGGTGAACTAGTGGGCGCGGTAACGGGTGACTGGGCGTGGTAAAGGAGAGATAACGTGTGATGTAGTTGGCGAGGGAACGGGTGACTGGATGAGGTAACAGGAGAGATAACGGGTGATCTAGTGGGTGAGGTAACGGGTGACTGGGCGTGGTAAAAGAGCGATAACGGGTGATGTAGTTGGCGAGGTAAAGGGTGACTGGACGAGGTAACAGGAGAGATAACGGGTGTTGTAGTGGGCGGGGTAATGGGTGATGTAGTTGGCGAGGTAACAGGAGAGATAATGGGTGATGTAGTTGGCGAGGTAATGGGTGACTGGATGAGGTAACAGGAGAGTTAATGGGTGAACTAGTGGGCAAGGTAACGGGTGACTGGGCATGGTAAAGGAGAGATAACGTGTGATGTAGTTGGCGAGGGAACGGGTGACTGGATGAGGTAACAGGAGAGATAACGGGTGATCTAGTGGGCGAGGTAACGGGTGACTGGGCGTGGTAAAGGAGAGATAAGTGGGCGGGGTAATGAGTGATGTAGTTGGCAAGATAACGGGTGACTGGGCGAGGTAACAGGAGAGATAACGGGTGATGTAGTTGGCGAGGTAACAGGAGAGATAACGGGTGATGTAGTTGGCGAGGTATCGGGTGACTGGATGAGGTAACAGGAGAGATAACTGGTGATCTAGTGGGCGATGTAACGGGTGACTGGGCGTGGTAACAGGTGAGATAACGTGAGATGGGTGACTGGACGAGGTAACAGGAGAGATAACGGGTGATCTAGTGGGCGAGGTAATGGGTGACTGGGCGAGGTGACAGGAGAGATAACCGTGACTGGGCGAGGTAACAGGAGAGATAACGGGTGATGTAGTTGGTGAGGTAAAAGGAGAGATAATGGGTGATGTAGTTGGAGAGGTAACTGGTGACTGGACGAGGTAACAGAGCTAACAGGTGATCTAGTGGGTGAGGTAATGGGTGACTGGGCGAGGTAAAGGAGAGATAACGGGTGACTGGACGAGGTAACAGGAGAGATAATGGGTGATGTAGTTGGCGAGGTAACGGGTGACTGGACGAGGTAACAGGAGAGATAATGGGTGATGTAGTTTGCGAGGTAATGGGTGACTGGATGAGGTAACAGGAGAGTTAATGGGTGAACTAGTGGGCGCGGTAACGGGTGACTGGGCGTGGTAAAAGAGAGATAACGTGTGATGTAGTTGGCGAGGGAACGGGTGACTGGATGAGGTAACAGGAGAGATAACGGGTGATCTAGTGGGTGAGGTAACGGGTGACTGGGCGTGGTAAAGGAGAGATAACGGGTGATGTAGTTGGCGAGGTAAAGGGTGACTGGACGAGGTAACAGGAGAGATAACGGGTGTTGTAGTGGGCGGGGTAATGGGTGATGTAGTTGGCGAGGTAACAGGAGAGATAATGGGTGATGTAGTTGGCGAGGTAATGGGTGACTGGATGAGGTAACAGGAGAGTTAATGGGTGAACTAGTGGGCAAGGTAACGGGTGACTGGGCATGGTAAAGGAGAGATAACGTGTGATGTAGTTGGCGAGGGAACGGGTGACTGGATGAGGTAACAGGAGAGATAACGGGTGATCTATTGGGCGAGGTAACGGGTGACTGGGCGTGGTAAAGGAGAGATAAGTGGGCGGGGTAATGAGTGATGTAGTTGGCGAGGTAACGGGTGACTGGGCGAGGTAACAGGAGAGATAACGGGTGATGTAGTTGGCGAGGTAACAGGAGAGATAACGGGTGATGTAGTTGGCGAGGTAACGGGTGACTTGGCGAGGTAACAGGAGAGATAACGGGTGATGTAGTTGGCGAGGTAACGGGTGACTGGGCGAGGTAACAGGAGAGATAACGGGTGATGTAGTTGGCGAGGTAACAGGTGACTGGGCGAGGTAACAGGAGAGATAATGGGTGATGTTGTTGGCGAGGTAACGGGTGACTGGATGAGGTAATAGGAGAGATAACGGGTGATCTAGTGGGCGAATTAATGGGTGACTGGGTGTGGTAAAGGAGAGATAACGGGTGATGTAGTTGGCGAGGTAATGGGTGACTGGTCGAGGTAACAGGAGAGATAACGGGTGATGTAGTTGGCGAGGTAACGGGTGACTGGACGAGGTAAAGGAGAGATAACAGGTGATGTAGTTGGCGAGGTAACGGGTGACTGGACGAGGTCACAGGAGAGATAACGGGTGATCTAGTGGGTGAGGTAACGGGTGACTGGGTGAGGTAACAGGAGAGATAACGGGTGATGTAGTTGGCGAGGTAACAGGTGACTGGGCGACGTAAATGAGAGATAACAGGCGAGGTAACGCAATCCTCTTGTCATTTTCACAGATTTCAGATAAAAGTGACCGCGTGGTGGAATGTCAGCTGCAAACCTATAACAATAAGATGGTGACCTTCAAATTTGATCTGGACGGAGATAACCCGGAGGACATTGCTGTGGTCATGGTAAGGAAGGAGAGAGATTTGAGCACGATCCCTCACCACGTTCGGTACCTGCATGAGGTATCAGGCCCGTGTCCTCAGTCTCTAATTTCACATGGCGGAAGCTGAAGGAAATCCCCAATATGTATGAAAACATTAACAACATACAAAGTACAGAGGCTCCCCTCGCCCTCAGCCAGCGCCTCGCACAGGATGTGCCGGTTACACCGGCTGCGTGCTCGCACTGTGCAGAGTTACTGGTTGCAGGAGACAGAAGCCTGTGTGCTGGTGACGTTGTAAAGACGTGCATTGACCCCCGGAGCGTGCAGGTAATGCGAGTCGCCTGGGTGAGGTGCGCTCACTGCTCCGTCATCATGTTTATTAAGGTCAACAGATTTGAGCTTTGATGTTGTGTGATCCTGCACCGAGTTGCCGGTCCACACAATGACACAGCGAGGAGTCGGAACTTGGCAATCCATCCAGCTGCCCCACCAGGAGAGGACGGGGTCCTTGCACAGGGATGCAGAGAAACTCGACATTAAGAGGTGAAGGAAACAGGGAAGGAGGACACTGGGGACCCTGGGGGTTAAGGGAGACACACAAAGGGTCAGGTACGGATCACAGCATTGTGGTAAAGGAATTGGGGATTGTGAGGGAGACGGTGGGTGGAAGGAAGACAAAACAAGGTGAGGGGAAACAGGGGTATAGATTGTAGAGGGAGACAGAGGGAAGGACTTTATGGGCGGTGAGTGAACAAAGTGTGGTAAGATTCCAAACCCCAAAGACACTGGAGGAGAAGATACAAAGTCACACAGAGGAACAGATGTCACAGTATCCAGGCAGCAGCTCATGGTGACACCTAGTCCTGTTCACTCACATCCAGGAGGTATTAATTAATTATTAAGGTTCATAATGTTAAATAAACGTTCTGTCCCACGGCCGATAAACCCCCAGGTCCTGCTGGTAAATGAGAGCTGTGGGTGCACGTTGAGATTGCGTTTTAGATTGTGTTTGTGTGTTTTGTGCAGGTAAACAATGAGTTTATAATGCGCTCAGAGCGGGAGAGCTTCACCAACCGCATCCGGGATATTATACAACGCGTGGAAACCTTACTGAAGAAGGAAACCAATGGAGACCATGAAGCTGCTGGGGACACCATGGCCTCCAGTCCGTCCATGTCTGCTGTGCCTCCCAATCTGCAGGTCAGACTCTCACATGAGCCGCACTATCCGAAACGCGTGACGCGTCAGAAAATCAACCTGAAAGTCTTATCATTAGGTTAATGTCTCCACTCGGACCAAAGATTAAGCCTTGCTTAGAGCTCCGCACATACTGCGATACAGGCATCTGAGGGGAGGGCTCCCTGCATGCCCGGATCACTTAGCATATGTTCCTCCTGCTGCCTGCATAGTCAGTGGTGCAGGACATGACCATTTGTAACTTTCCATAGCTGTGTGCCGCGCGGCCTCTGAACTTTTCCTCCGTTCCACTCAGTTTATCTGATGAAAGGAGCTGACACGGAGCGCAGCGGCACAGATAAAGCTGGCAGGAGTTTAAACCTTGAAAAGCCAATGCTGGGATGGTTTACTGATCTCAAGCTGACACCTCGTGGCCACCAATAGTAACAACGCAGCGTTAAAAAAGGAGCATGAATTGAGACGTATCGAAACAAACTCACAATGAAAATACAGCAGACTTTTATTGTGTTACTCGGCTTCACAAACCGTGATCTCAAATGATTAAAGTAAAAAAATATTAGCGTTTTTGGGTTCTTTTTTATTTTTCCAGGTAATCGTCACAGCTTCTATCCCTCCCACTTCATTTGTAGGTGACATATTCTGCTCCTTCTTGCTGCGATCATGTTAAAACCAAACGCAGCAGAAAATGTCGCACCCAAAAATGACGTGAACAGGACCGATTCGGTGAAGATCACACAGAAGAATAGAGCAGAAACTTTGTGTCACCCCGTACCCCTAAAACTCAAATACCCTAAAACTAATATTACTCCGAAAAGTAACCCTAACGCAAGCACTAACTCTGACCCCAAGACGAGCTTTGCTTGTGGCGCTGTATTTGCATCTTGTATTGGGTGAGTATTGCGCCACGATTCCCTCTCTGCGTTTTTAATCCCACGGTTCAAACTGACACTTTTTAATCCCGTTACAATGTAACACAAAGGAATCGTAGGAATTAAATGCCGTTTACGGTGATTTTTACCTTTTGATAATTATGTTTCCATGTTTAGCTGAATGAGTCAAAGTCTTCCATTGTCTCTTTGTCTCAGGCCGACCTTCAGCTCCAGGAGTTATCTCGCTCCTTCTCCTCGTCCTCTTTGAGCGGTGAGTGCGGCCCACGTTCATGTAGATTCAGCAAGTTCCCACTTGGAAATCAATAATACTCAGAATGCTTGACGGGGCGTCCTTGGCCTGCTTGGAGGGTCTAGGAACCCCCAAATGCTGGGGGGTTGGTCCTGTCTGTTCCTCGTTTAGATCTCTAGGGATAATCCCTTTGGAGATAAGATGTTACATCTCTCCGAAAACACCAAAAAGTGACAGAAAATAGAGTAAATGTGTCTGCAGCAAAGAAATGTGTGCGAGCGTCACAACAAACGCATCAATGTAATCCGTGTACCATCATATAGTGAATAAAGGAATCTCCTCTCACTGTTAAATATCTCATATATTCTATAGATTGAGGCACTTCCAGTCTCAGGGAACACATTTTAATGAACCTTTAAAGGGACAGTAGCACATAAGCTATAGCTAGATTACTAAATAAAAAACACATAAAATACATGATAAAAACACTTTATGAAATACATGCTGCTGTTTTTTTCTTTGTTTGAAGTAATTGCTTTTAAAAAGGAAAAATAAAGTTAGTTTTTGATCACTTGTTTCTAGGGCTGAAACAACTAATCGATGATTAAAATAGTTGTCAACTATTTCCATTATGGATTAATGGGTGTCGATTAATGGTCCTGTGTGCAGCACACACTGTTTAGAGTCAGACTGCGTTAAATGTAAATAACCTCAGCTTCGGAGCTGATTGGAGAAGACGCGTCGCTGCTTTACTAGCTAGGATTTAGTTCTAGTGTTGTTTCAGACACAACCAGTTTGTTTTTATTCTGTTTACAACAGTAGCAGAACTATAACACAAACAATAGGATACTGTCACTGGGTGAAGGAGCTGTATGCCTGTGTTTTATCCTTACTTGAAGCTGGAGTCCTGTGCTACCACCCCACCCTCCCTGCCACACCCTCTTTGCTCAGGAACTGCCATTCCCTCCTTTTGGTCTGGTCTCTTTCCCCAAACTCACTCCCACACTCACATCTGGTCTTTTGTCTATACCCACTCCCTCTCACACTCAGGTCAAGTCACTTGAGCAAAGTAACTCCCTTCTACCTCCAGTCCCTCCTCCCACTCAGTTTGTTCACAGAATTATTTAAAAGGGACACTCTGCACACCCTGACCACTTTAGCTTATTAACCTCTATTTCATGCTGACATCATCAACTATGACCAAGTGCTTGTAGCCACGTTCATTTGAGAAAGCAAACATGGGCTTACGCTGCGCATGCAGCATCAACCCATCCCTCTGACCAAGCACTCGCAGCATCGACCCATCCCTCTGACCAAGCACTCGCAGCATCGACCCATCCCTCTGACCAAGCACTCGCAGCATCAACCCATCCCTCTGACCAAGCACTCGCAGCATCGACCCATCCCTCTGACAGAGTGCTCGCAGCATCAACCCATCTCTCTGACCGAGCGCTCGCAGCATCAACCCATCCCTCTGACCGAGCACTCGCAGCATCGACCCATCCCTCTGACCAAGCACTCGCAGCATCGACCCATCCCTCTGACCGAGCGCTCGCAGCATCGACCCATCCCTCTGACCGAGCACTCGCAGCATCACCCATCCCTCTGACCGAGCACTCGCAGCATCAACCCATCCCTCTGACCGAGCACTCGCAGCATCGACCCATCCCTCTGACCAAGCACTCGCAGCATCGACCCATCCCTCTGACCAAGCGCTCGCAGCATCAACCCATCCCTCTGACCAAGCGCTCGCAGCATCAACCCATCCCTCTGACCGAGCACTCGCAGCATTGACCCATCCCTCTGACCAAGTGCTCGCAGCATCAACCCATCCCTCTGACCAAGCACTCGCAGCATCGACCCATCCCTCTGACCAAGCGCTCGCAGCATCAACCCATCCCTCTGACCAAGCACTCGCAGCATCGACCCATCCCTCTGACCAAGCGCTTGCATACCTTGTGTGTGAAAAGTACAAAGATATGCAAATTGCTTATGAAAAAATGGGAGGGGTTGTGGTTATTTTTTTACATAGAATTCTTTTTAAGTAAACAATTTTTTTTCTGTTTTTTTTATCCGATGAATCGATTAGTTGGCCGATTATTATTTAGATTAATCGATTATGAGAATAATCGTTAGATGCAGCCCTACTTGTTTCTATTTTGTGGATTTTTCCCATGATGCTGCATTTACCAAAATTTGTGCAAAAGTTTTACTTTTCTGCTGTGGTTTATCCAATCTACAGTATTTAAGAGTTAATGATGATGAGGAGGGAAAGTTTAGATAAGGCTGAACAGGGCTATTGTTCTCGAGGCTTCCCAAAATGAGAGCTGGCAGCTGAATGAGATTAGACAAGAATCTTAAAAATCTTCTAATCTACCCCTGTTGATGTCCTTTAAATACATCCCACACAATACAATGATGTGAGTCAGTGACTGACCCATTCACTCCATTCTTTGACCAAAGCCACACAATGAGGAGCAATTGATGGAAAGATACAAAATATCACACAATGGATGCACCCAGTGACACATATTGAGGAAAATATCACACAATGGATGCACCCAGTGACACATATAGAAGAAAATATCACATTATGGATGCACCCAGTGACACCTGTAGAGGGAACTATTTACTAAACATACAAGAGAAAAACAAACACATGTAACATTTCAGCAACATAAATAAACACAATAAGGACGTGTCATTTTTTGGGTGGTACTGGCCCTTTAAGAATCTGCATGTCATACTCTTACTCACCATTAGATGGCGTGACCGCGTGGCGTCTGAATATAATGTGTTTTCTGTTACCTGTTTGTAAATAAAATATTCCCTGTTTTGATTCATTTTAAGATTTAATATGTACGAGCCCGAGTAAAGGGATGAATTCTCCTGGACAGCTTCATGAGAGCAGCCCGGTGTTGGAAAATGAAGTGTTTGGTCCCTCGGGCCCGCTGTTTGTGGGAACTCACCTTCCTGGTATGTTGAAGGAACAATAGATTGTGGAAGTGGATTACAGTGTGGGCACAAATATCCAGAGATGTAGTCTTTGCACGGGTTTCAAAAAATCCCCAGTAATGTATAAAGCGTCGCCCGTACTCGGTGCTTCCAGACACACGTCTATACCTGTTAATTAAATGATTCCAGCTCTGCGTTACATAATGATGACACAATAGTTGCTGCTGGTAAGTGGCATTATTTTGCAGGTAGTGACATGCAGGGCCATGCGTGGGGATCATCTCTAGAAGTGACATTTGGTTTAACACGCCGCCGTTGTTCCTTTCGGCGTTGGCTGGTTCCGTTCCGTTCTGGTTCCAGGCAGTGCACGGCTTATACAATGTAACGGGACGATCACAATCTGCACGCACTTTATATTCAGTGTATATGTGACAGAACCTAAAGACTCCGTGAGATCAGGAAGTCTGTATCAGGATGATTTACACACAACGTGACGATGTTTCTCTCTGGGAATCTCCTTGTGTCGGGGATTCTCTATTCCCGGCTGCTCTGTGTCTGACCTCGAGACGG